>JACEEZ010010644.1:70000-72500 GCA_016584305.1 Chionoecetes opilio | reverse complement strand
AGATGTTATTAGCTAAATGCCAGAAGTCACGAGAGGAATTTGATTCAGAAAGATTTTGACATTTTCTATGAATGAAAGAGTTTTTGGTAAGTTGAAGTAAAGATTTGGCATGATTACGGGCAGAAATATAAAGGGCATGAGTTTCAGGAGATGGATGCTTACGGTACCGTTTGTGAGCCACCTCTCTATCTCGGACAGCATGAGAACAAGCAGAGTTAAACCAAGGTTGACGGGCTTTAGGATTAGAGAAAGTATGTGGAATGTACACCTCCATGCCAGAGACTATGACCTCAGTTATGCGCTCTGCACAAAGAGATGGGTCTTTGACATGGAAGCAGTAACCATTCCATTCAACTTGTATTGGGGAGGTGCGTGTCTGTCTCTCTCTCTCTCTCTCTCTCTCTCTCTCTCTCTCTCTCTCTCTCTCTCTCTCTCTCTCTCTCTCTCTCCTCTCTCGTCTCTCCCCTCTCTCTCTCTCTCTCTCTCTCTCTCTCTCTCTCTCTCTCTCTCTCTCTCCTCTCTCTCTCTCTCTCTCTCTCTCTCTCTATCTTTCTCTCTCTCTCTCTCTTTCTCTTTCTCGCTCTCTCAAATTTAGGAGGAGGAAAAGGAGAGAGAGGAGGAAGAAGAGGAAGTATAGTTTTTTTTCTCTCTCTCTCTCTCTCTCTTTCTCTCTCTCCTCTCCTCTTCTCCTCTTCTCTCTCTCTCTCTCTCTCTCTCTCTCTCTCTCTCTCTCTCTCTCTCTCTTCTCCTCTCTCTCCTCTCTCTCTCTCTCTCCTCTCTCTCTCTCTCTCTCCTCTTTTCTCTCCTCCTCTCTCTCTCTCTCTCTCTCTCTCTCTCCTCTTTCTCTCTCTCTCTCTTCTCTCTCTCTCTCTCCTCTCTCCTCTCTCTCTCTCCTCTCTCTCTCTCTCTCTCTCTCTCTTCTCTCTCTCTCTCTCTCTCTCTCTCTCTCTCTCTCCCTTCTCCTCTCTCTCGTCTCTCTCTCTCTCTCTCTCTCTCTCTCATCTCTCTCTATTAGATTTACCGGTAATATTTCATTTTTTTATTCTAGGTAAGACACTTATATTATAAAACTCATTTTGTGATGCAATTGAAGACTGCATATAGTAATGTTATGGTAGGTCATTTATCATTATTATTACTATAAATATTATTATCATTATTGCAATATTATTATATATAATTATTGTTATTATTATTACTATCAATATTACGTTATTATTATTAATATTATTATAATTATCATTATTATTATTAATATTATTATCATTATTAATATTAATATTATCATTATCATTATTATTATTTATATTATTCTTTATTATTATTATTATTATTATTATTTAATTTTAATTTTTATTATTATTATTATTATTATGATTTATTATGGTTATTATCATTATTACTATTATTACTATTGCTTATTGGTATTATTATTACTATTATTATTATTATTATTTATATATCATTATCAGTTACCATTATTACTAATATTATTGCTTATATTATTCATTATTTTTCATATTATTTTCCACGAGATTCATTGTTTGTTAAACAAGTAATCCATGGTGGTGGATGGGCCACAACATGCGTCAGCTTACATTAATTATAATTGTAGGTCCGTAATAGAGCCTTGGCTCAATGGACCTTGGCTGCATTATTATTATTATTGTTATGTATTTATGTTATGTACAAAGTGGCCAATAAATGTATCAATCAATCTCTCTCTCTCTCTCTCTCTCTCTCTCTCTCTCTCTCTCTCTCTCTCTCTCTCTCTCTCTCTCTCTCTCTCTCTCTCTCTCTCTCTCTCTCTCTCTCTCTCTCTCTCTCTCTCTCTCTCTCTCTCTCTCTCTCTCTCTCTCTCTCTCTCTCTCTCTCTTGTAGAGAGAGTGCATCTCTTGTATTGCTCAACAATATGGGGTGGAACTTTTAATACTTTTCTCGACCACCTTTTCCTCACCCAGAAAAAAATATACGCACAATGTCCAACACCCAACGCTATGCTCACACAGACCCTCTATTTAGCGACCTAAAATTACTGAAATTGCGTGATGTTATATCCTTGCAAACACATCTCTTTGTACATAAAGCATTACATTCAAACAAGGTTGAATGTGACTTTCATTACATATCAAATAATCCAAATACCCGTAGACCCAATGATTTAAAACTCCCTTTATGTAGGACATCTCATGCACAAAGATACATAACAGTTAGAGGATCATGTCAGTGGAATCAACTCCCAGAAGATATGAAAAGCATTCAATCGTTCAACATTTTCAAATGGAAAATCAAGCAGAGTTTTTTTCAGTGATTACTAGTTTGTCTCGTCTGAGTGTTTCGAATGTATGTATTTGAGTGTAGTATGTGTGTGTATTTTTTCTGTATATATGTATATGTGTGTGTGTATGTATGTATGTGTGTGTATATGTATGTATATATATGTATGTGTATGTATATGTATATATGTATGCAGCTTGCATGTAAAAGATGCAAATAGCAT
>JACEEZ010010644.1:7500-65000 GCA_016584305.1 Chionoecetes opilio | reverse complement strand
CTGAACCCAACCCTGAACTGAAAGAACTGGTTCCTGGAACTTGGGCACAAATGGAAGAGGCCTTAATGTTTCTTGGTAAATACTCCGCAGAAGTAGGTGGCTGCCAACCTATTGCCTGGCGACAGCCAGGCAATCGCGTACGATCAGACTCGCTTATGTAACCTAAATAACTCAACAAAATCTGACCCAAACTTAACCTAAACTAAACATAAGCTAAACATAACCTAAATCTAGCCGTAAAAGTTAATAGTTTTACCACACACAGTTACTTGCTAATTCATGTACTAAGGCCCATCAAAAGCACTTGATGCAAATATTATCACTTTATGGAAATTACTTCATTCAGTTTTATTTCAGCAATATTATTTGCAGTTCAGCATTTATTCAATCTTGCGCTATTATTCCAGAATCACGCATGTTTCACTGTGAAGGACACATATGCGTTTAATGAGGTTCCTTTTAGGTTAGGTTAGGTTAGGTTACTACTCTCGCTAACCGGATCTCTCGTCTCCCTCAGCATGAGTTCCAATTTTCTACCACCCAACCTATATATCTAATAAGCTTTTACCGGTGTCTCCGTATACCTAATCTAACCTAACCATTGCCGTCAGCGTAATTTCCGGATTTGTGTCTGGACTAAAATTTCTGTACAAAGCAGTACCAGGTACCATATAATATATGGTACCTGGTACTGCTTTGTATATATAATAATAAGTATATATATATATATTATCAGTTTTAGGGTACTTTTTATTAATCTGTTATGTACTCATTTTTGTCGAAAATCATTAGTTTATGAAGTGAGATGGAGGGGCTATAGAGTAAATAACTAGGAAATAAACGTCCACACTAAAGATGTGGAACTCGTGTCCAAACTCGCACAGGCTAAAGTCAACTTGTTAAATATCCTCACCTTAAAATATTTATATTACAACCTGACCTAACCCAACCTAACCTTCAGCATCCCCTTCTTTGATTTTCTTTACTTTTTACAAAGAAAAGAAAAGTGCTAAATTGTTCTTGAAAAAAGTTTAAAAAAAAATAAAGTAAAAAAAAAAATAATGTGGTGATGGCGGTGGTGGTGGTGGTGGTTCTGGTGGTTGTTGTGGTGATGGTGGTGGTTGTGGTGAAGGTGGTGATGGTGGTGGTGATGGTGGTGGTGGTGGTGATGGTGGTGGTGGTGGTGGTGGTGATGGTCGTGGTGGTGGTGTGCTGGTGGTGGTGGTGGTGGTGATGGTGGTGTGGTGGTGGTGGTGGTGGTGGTGTGGTTGTGGTGGTAATGGTAGTAATGGTGGTGGTGGTGATGGTGATGTGTGGTGGGGTGGTGGTGGTGGTGTGGTGTGTGGTGGGGGTGGTGGTGTGGTGGTGTGGTGGTGTGGTGGTGGTGGTGGTGGTGGTGGTGTGGTGGGTGGTGGTGGTGGTGGTGGTGGTGTGGTGGTGGTGGTGGTGTGGTGGTGGTGGGTGGTGGTGGTGTGTGGTGGTGGTGGTGGGGTGGTGGTGGTGGTGGTGGTGGTGGTGGTGGTGTGTGGTGGTGGTGGTGGTGGTGGTGTGGTGGTGGTGGTGGTTGGTGGGTGGTGGTGGTGGTGGGTGGTGGTGGTGGTGGTAGTGGGTTTGGTGGTGGTAGTGGTGGTGGTGGTGTGTGGGGGTGGGTGGTTGGTGGTGGTGGGTGTGGTGTGTGGTGGTGGTGTGGTGGTGTGGTGGTGGTGGTGGTGGTGGTGGTAGAGGTGGTGGTGGTGGTGGTTGTAGAGGTGGTGGTGGTGGTGGTGGTGGTGGTGGTGTGGTGTGGTGGTGGTGGTGGTGTGGTGTGGTGTGGTGGTGGTGGTGTGGTGGTGGTTTGGTGGTGGTGGTGTGTGGTGGTGGTGGTGCACGGTGGTGGTGGTGGTGGTGTGGTAGAGGTGGTGGTGGTGGTGTGGTGTGGTGTGGTGTGGTGGTGGTGGTGGTGGTGGTGTGGTAGTGGTGTGGTGGTGGTGGTGGTGCACGGTGGTGGTGGTGGTGTGGTGGTGGTAGAGGTGGTGGTAGAGATGGTGGTGGTGGTGTGGTGGTGGTAGAGGTGGTGGTGGTGTGGTGGGGTGCTGGTGTGGTGGTGGTCTTGGTGGTGTCGTGGTGGTGTGGTGGTGGTGGTGGTGGTGGTGTGGTGTGGGGGTGGTGGTGGTGGTGGATGTGGTGTTGGTGGTGGTGGTATTGTTGTTGTTGTTGTTTAAGGGCTGCGAGGATCCCTTGGGGAACACTATGAGCCCTGGTGAGGTCCTATGATGCGATCACAGGCGCTGTAGTTGACCTGTCTTCCTCAGGAAGGCACAGGTGAGGCGGATGACGGCGTGTTGCCGAGAGGGGGGAACACCAGCCGCCGCCAGCAGGGTGGGCAGGTCAAAGGTGTTGACGTTCAGGGCGATGAGTTGGGTGTGTAGCACCACACGGTGGGAGTGGAAGCGCGGACACTGCAGCAGAAAGTGTTCAATAGTCTCCGGAACATTTATGCACCAGGGGCAGTGGGGGCAGTGGGGGCAGAGTCACTGCGGTAATGGCCCATGGAGGTGATGCGGAGGGCATCGCCGAGCGTGTTGTTCCAGGCGGAGCGGCAGACCCGGGAGATGAGGCGTTTGGCCGCGGAGAGCGGCAGAGGTAAGGGTGTAGTGTTTACATCTGTTAAGGCCAGCCTGGCAGCAGAATCAGCCACCTCGTTGCCTGGGATACCAGCGTGGGAGGGAACCCACTGAAAGGTGATCTCCCACCCCTCGTTGGTAAGGTGGAGAAGGGGTCTGCCGCCATCCTCAGAGGTCACCATCCAGAGAAGGGGTCTGCCGCTCCGCCTGGAACAACACGCTCGGCGATGCCCTCCGCATCACCTCCATGGGCCATTACCGCAGTGACTCTTCCCCCCAGCCGTGGATAAGGAAAAAGTCCCGTGTCCTTGATGTCGCTCTCACCCGCCTCCGCCTGGGGCACACGACACTCACAGCTCACTTGCATCGCCTCCGTCTGTCCCCTGACCCCCACTGCCCCTGGTGCATAAATGTTCCGGAGACTATTGAACACTTTCTGCTGCAGTGTCCGCGCTTCCACTCCCACCGTGTGGTGCTACACACCCAACTCATCGCCCTGAACGTCAACACCTTTGACCTGCCCACCCTGCTGGCGGCGGCTGGTGTTCCCCCCTCTCGGCAACACGCCGTCATCCGCCTCACCTGTGCCTTCCTGAGGAAGACAGGTCAACTACAGCGCCTGTGATCGCATCATAGGACCTCACCAGGGCTCATAGTGTTCCCCAAGGGATCCTCGCAGCCCTTAAACAACAACAACAACAATACCACCACCACCAACACCACATCCACCACCACCACCACCCCCACACCACACCACCACCACCACCACCACCACACCACCACGACACCACCAAGACCACCACCACACCAGCACCCCACCACACCACCACCACCTCTACCACCACCACACCACCACCACCATCTCTACCACCACCTCTACCACCACCACACCACCACCACCACCGTGCACCACCACCACCACCACACCACTACCACACCACCACCACCACCACCACCACACCACACCACACCACACCACCACCACCACCTCTACCACACCACCACCACCACCACCGTGCACCACCACCACCACACCACCACCACCACCAAACCACCACCCACCCCCACCACCACCACACCACACCACACCACACCACCACCACCACACCACCACCACCACCACCACCACCACCACCACCTCTACAACCACCACCACCACCACCTCTACCACCACCACCACCACCACCACCTCCACCACCACCACCACCACCACCACCTCCACCACCACCACACCACACCACACCACCACCACCACACCACTACCACCACCACCACCACCACCACCGCCACACCACCACCACCAAACCCCCACCACTACCACCACACTACCATCACCACACCACCACCACACACCACCACCACCACACCACCACCACACCACACCACTACCCACCACCACCCACCACCACACCACCACCACCACCACCACCACCACCACCACCACCACCACACCACCACCACCACCACCACCACACCACCACCACCACCACCACTACCACCACCACCACCACCACCACACCACCACCACCACCACCACCATCACCACCAACCACCACCACCACCACCACCACCACACCACCACCACCACCACCACCACACCACCACCACCACACCACCACCACCACCACCACCACCACCACACCATCACCATCACCACCACCACCATTACTACCATTACCACCAAACCACACCACCACCACCACCACCACCACACCACCATCACCACCACCACCACCACCAGCCACCACACCGACCATCACCACCACCACCACCCCACCATCACCACCACCACCACCATCACCACCACCATCACCACCTTCACACACCACCACCATCACCACAACAACCACCAGAACCACACCACCACCACCGCCATCACCACATTATTTTTTTTTTTACTTTATTTTTTTTTAAACTTTTTCAAGAACAATTTAGCACTTTTCTTTTCTTGTAAAAGTAAAGAAAATCAAAGAAGGGGATGCTGAAGGTTAGTTGGGTTAGGTCAGGTTGTAATATAAATATTTTAAGGTGAGGATATTTAACAAGTTGACTTTAGCCTGTGCGAGTTTGGACACGAGTTCCACATCTTTAGTGTGGACGTTTATTTCCTAGTTATTTACTCTATAGCCCCTCCATCTCACTTCATAAACTAATGATTTTCGACAAAAATGAGTACATAACAGATTAATAAAAAGTACCCTAAAACTGATAATATATATATATATACTTATTATTATATATACAAAGCAGTACCAGGTACCATATATTATATGGTACCTGGTACTGCTTTGTACAGAAATTTTAGTCCAGACACAAATCCGGAAATTACGCTGACGGCAATGGTTAGGTTAGATTAGGTATACGGAGACACCGGTAAAAGCTTATTAGATATATAGGTTGGGTGGTAGAAAATTGGAACTCATGCTGAGGGAGACGAGAGATCCGGTTAGCGAGAGTAGTAACCTAACCTAACCTAACCTAAAAGGAACCTCATTAAACGCATATGTGTCCTTCACAGTGAAACATGCGTGATTCTGGAATAATAGCGCAAGATTGAATAAATGCTGAACTGCAAATAATATTGCTGAAATAAAACTGAATGAAGTAATTTCCATAAAGTGATAATATTTGCATCAAGTGCTTTTGATGGGCCTTAGTACATGAATTAGCAAGTAACTGTGTGTGGTAAAACTATTAACTTTTACGGCTAGATTTAGGTTATGTTTAGCTTATGTTTAGTTTAGGTTAAGTTTGGGTCAGATTTTGTTGAGTTATTTAGGTTACATAAGCGAGTCTGATCGTACGCGATTGCCTGGCTGTCGCCAGGCAATAGGTTGGCAGCCACCTACTTCTGCGGAGTATTTACCAAGAAACATTAAGGCCTCTTCCATTTGTGCCCAAGTTCCAGGAACCAGTTCTTTCAGTTCAGGGTTGGGTTCAGTTCCTGGTTCTGGGTTTGCGTGTCACAAATGGAACGCAAAAACCCCGTTTTTTGTTTACAAACAAACTCAGCTGGCGAGGCAAGAGAAAGGGGCGTTTTCTCCTGTCTTGTGTAGGGCTGTGCTCGCATTATACGATGATTCTGATGATAAACAGAAATAAATTATGTACCAGCAACATCCACTGCTGGCATCTTTGGCATAAATTACGTGTTACGGTACCGAATTCAGTATAATAGCGATAGCTTAATATCGCCTAGTCAGTGGGTGAATGGTTGGCTTTGGTTAGACAAGTAGCACGAATATTTTTAAAAGACGTACAACATATGTGCATAGGGAGGCCGTGTGAAGTTGTACTGTGCAGACAGCGCGTAAATAGAAGCGAACAATTATCTTGTTACCCTTTGAATAACAATGCATCATAACTACGGTAGCCGAGATAGCCGTAAAAAGTGGACAAGGACTTCGCAGTGATTTTCTGAGACACTGACCCGTTTTTCCTTGCCTAAATTTAGTGGGGGGGTTTTCAGATGGAGATATTTTTGTTTTCTGGCAACCCAATAAAGTTTTTTTTGTGATTTTCATGGCTAATATTTAGAACATGACTGTGTCTGGATCTAAGTATTTTTCACCTTTCTACAGGTCTGGACGCGTGTGAAAGTAGCAATGAAATGACGTCCTAACGGGGTAGCTCCGCTCCCCTCGACCGCCCCGCCGAGGTTATTAATCTAACCGGTAAATATCCAGATGAACACCGAACTCACTTTGTTGGACGAAACTATTTTTTTCTGGTGTGTTTTTATGTGTTTTGAATGAATCTGCTAACTGTTCCTGTCGCAATTATTATTATTTTTTTTTTTGCTAAAATGACAAAAAAAGAAAATTGAACCTAAACTTAACCTAACCTTTACCTAACCTAACCCATACCTAACCTAACCTAACCTAACCTTTACCTGACAAAAAAAAAAAAAAAAAAATTACCTTTAGGTAAGGTTAAGGTACAGTACCTATCTACCTACCTAAAAAAAATATATATATATATATATATATATATATATATATATATATATATATATATATATATATATATATATATTACGACAGAAACGGTAGCAGATTCATTCAAAGCACTTCAAAACACACCAGAAAAAAATAGTTTCGTCCACCAAAGTGAGTTCGGTGTTCGTCTGGATATTTACCACCTAACCTCTTAAAGGATGGGTGGGGCTCTGGACGGGGAGGGTGTGCTTGTATGCGATATTAGACAACTGTCATTTCTACAATATGTATATAAGTTTTGAAAGTTACGCGGAAGTGGATTAATACTACACATTATACTGAGGAAAACAAAATTTAGAAAACTTAAGTGGTAGCAGTTCTCGCGCAGTTCTCGTCCATTATAACAGTTATTTTGATTTTGTGCCCCATATTATTGATTGTTACCATGTGAATTTAGCTTGTGTTGATATTATATCTACTGCAATAGCTCGAAATGGGAACTGTAAATAGGCCAAAGGTTTAATTTAACTACACGCCTATACTAGGTATTTTATCAGAAGAACTGCATGTTCTTCTCCAATACAATTATTGGTAAATCTTACAGAACAACGCCTTGGTAAGATTTACAAGACTAACCAACCAATATCTCCTTAACTAAGCAATGCACTTGTAATCTTACCTTGGAAATGGGTTCAGGGTGCCTCCAAGCCTCTTGGAAATTACTTGAATTAGTGGAGATATGTATAAGTTGACCATAATAAATTAATGAAAAGTTAAGCCAATAATCTGTCATTGATGCCTCCTTCTACCCCGCACACGCCATCTGAGCCAATTTCCAACTCTATTAATGTAACCTTAAATCTATCCTACAATCATGCTTGTGGTGAGGCATACATTTCTAACTAAAACAAACCTAAGCTTAACCTAACCCAACATACTTTGACCCTACAACATAACCCTCCTAACTTTATGAAAAGATTAACTCACCTTATTGATGTCATTGCTGGCGGCTACTGGCGAGGTAAGACGGGGGGAAGGGAAAAGGGCTTGTACCAAGAGGCATGATGGCGGTCGAGCGACGAACGACCGACGAAGAGTACCATGTGACGGATATTTTTTAGACCGAAGAGCAACGACGACGGTCGGCGCGAAGACACGGGGGTACCCGTGTCTTCGACCGTGACCTACGACCGTCGTCGTTGCTCTTCGTTCCCCCAAAAATATCCCTTTTATGGTACCCTTCGTCGGTCATTCGTCGTTCGACCGCCATCATGACTCTTGGTACAAGCCAAGGTACCCTCAGTCCTGCTAATCAGTTATTACTTAATTATTTTCACTAGTAAATGAACACTTTTTTTTTTATAACAAGAATGATACTAAAAAATAATAGTAATTTTTTTCTTATTCTTGATCATTAGTTTCATAATATAATTTTTTCGTTATTTAAATTTATAGTCTATCTTTTACTTCTTTATTTTATGTTCCTTTATAGTTCACACACTTCCTTATAGGGTGATGGAGGGTATTAGTGAAAATAGGGGAAAATTATGTAGCGTGCGACAGCAAGGGATATCTCAAGCCACGCGCCTGAGCCAGTGACAAGCGACTACGTGTAAACGCACCTATAGAATTCCATTGCCTTTGCAGTCGCGCTTCTGGAGACGCGCGACTGAAATCGTCTCGTGTAAGCAGGGTCTAACTGTCCCGGCCATTCAAACCCACCATGATATAAAGTTTCTTGCCATCAAAATCGGAAATAGTTTTGAGGTATATTTGGTTCCAAAGACTTATAAAAAATAATAGATCCTTAAATCAACATAGGGCAGAAACTACAGTACATAATAAATAAATCTTAAATACTTTCTCAGGTATAAGATTCTGAATGAAAATGCATTCTATTGGATAATTAATTAAATTGCTTGAAAAAAAGGGAATTGCAATTTCATGGAAAATTAATAGGTATATAAATTAAATAATCATGCAGCGTTATGAAAGAAACTAGGAGAATACCCTTTCTTCAATCAACACTAATAGTGCCTACAGACTGTTGGATCTGAGTTGTTGGAATACTTCCAATTCTGGAAAATTTGCATTATTTTGCTTTCTTAATATACGTTAACTATTTGAATTGGCTGTCGAGAGTTGCCATTTGTGGGAGAAAAATTCATAGGAAAAGAAGCAAATTTGACCTGTAGTATATTTAAGTAGGAAGACATTTAAGGCAATATCCAGCAATCCGGCCAGATATTTCAAGAAAGTCCCTATAGCCGTATACCAGACAGTACAAAACAGGCCGTAAGGCAAGGACTGCCGTCACCCACTGGACACAGTAATTATGCCACAAAAGTATAAATATTGGCGGGACAGCATAGGGCGGGAATTACCGTCACCCGAGGTTTATGGGTTAATGTCAAAAAGAACACTTAGCACTAAGTAAAAACATACCACAGTACCAAATACAGCACAAAGAAAAACCCCACAGTACCATATGCATTGCACAGTACTGTATTATATACTTTGTATTATATTATATTATTGTATTATGTATGTTATTTATAAAACCTTAACACATAAATTAACAGTGGATTAATATGAAAAAACTGATTTTGGGAATAACTTTACATTAATATCAATATTAAATGCAATTATATATAGGTATTATTGGAATTCTAAAATAATTTTTAATGCTAACCAAAACTTGGCTCTTCTGGCAGGTAACTTGGTGACCTTACTCGAGCAGCTGGGTGTCTGCCATGCTAAGATGGGTGGACTAAGGCATCATTGATATCCTTAAGTCCCAGGTCACTGTCCACATGAGTACCTATAAATAAAATATTAATCTTAACAAAACTAACAATTTTGCTCTGGTTATGTAATGGCCACTAGTAACAGCTTTAAGATATTAGCAGATGGGTCCACGAGATTTTAGAAAAGAAGTGCTCAAATCACAGATCATTTCACTAATGGGCATATTTTAACATCATGCTGAGGAACTTGTCCAGAATGAACAGTTTGTGCAGAGTAGTATAGTTATATTGGTTTTCCTAACATGCAGAAATTCAAGATGTGTTACTTTAACCATACATTTCACGCAGAAGTCAAAATTTTCCGACACTGCTTCAAGTTCAAATAACAAGAGAAAAAAGAAAAAGGAGAACGACACGTATGGGCAATAAGGTTGCACCGAGATAATGACAACAGAAACACAAAGAGGAAACGGCTAGGAGTAAAAGTGGACGAGGACTGCACGGTCATTTTCTGAGACACTGGTTAATAATAATAATAATAATAAAATTATTATCGCCCTGAGCCATACAGACAAAAAAAAGCAATAACAAGACAAGGAGTTAACTTAAGTAGCTACTAGAGCAACAAAACAAAAAAAAAACAAAAAAATGTCCTTGCCTAAAATTAGTGGTTACGCGGAAGTGGATTAATACTGCACAGTATATTGAGCAAAAAATATTATTAAAAACGTAAGTGGTAACGGCGGTAGCGACCGCGCAGTTCTAGTCCATTATATTATAACCGGGTAGGAGTTAGGGAGCATCTCTCGTCCACTTTAAAATTACGTTTTAGAGGTATCTGTGAAGGTCTGGAGGAAAAAAGACCGCTAATAAGGACCTTTCTCTGCCATTTTGGCTCTAACAATATGTGTATAATGTAAGTATTAACACAAATTTGTATCTTTCCCCATGAAGGAGACTTGAATTACGAGTGGCTGTCACACAGGATTAACGCTTCTAATTGGTCAGTGGAACGCTGCATATCATCATTTTATACGAGTAGATGTATGTACACCTATTGTGTGCCTTGAACAAGCTATATATTAGTAGATATTGCCTGACAAAATACGACTTTTCAGGTTTCACGCCTGAGACAGCCAAAAATAACACCGCATATTTAAGCATTTTCCTGCAGTTTTTCCATAAAAATCTCTACTCACACAATCACATCACAGCACTACGTACCTTGTAGGCCTGTCTGACATCCTTTCCGACTCGTGCATGAGGAAAACTCTTCACGATAAGTGAAATAGGGCCCAAGGCAGCCATTGTTTGTTATGAACTGAAATCTCTACCGACCTCCCAATGTGGGTTGAGAAAGTTCAAGGGTTTTGCTGAGTCACTACGCGCGTCGCCTCGGACCCAGGTTTTCGTGCGCAAATGGAACGCCTGAGTTCTTGGGTTCCGTGAACTGGTTCCTGAAATGGAAGAGGCCTTAAAGCATGGTAGAATTCATAACAGTGAAATAAATGTTGTGTAATTAATTAGTATAGGTAAATATTCCGCAGGAGTTTGCAGCCGCCAACCAGCCGTGTAATCGCACCATCAGATTTGCTTATCAAACCAAAATAACTCAAATAAACGTAACCCAAACCTAGCCTTAACCTAACCTAACTATTACTATACAAAAACAAGTGCTATATTTTTGGTTTACGCAAGTTAATAAATACAGAGCAATATACTGAGCTGAAAATGATAGAGAAAAAGTATCCTGTAAGGCATGTGGAGCCCGTCCACTCCTGTAGAATATCAACCTATTATTTATATAGAAATACACTGTATAAAAAGTACGATATGTATAAAGCTGTTTATGGCTGGTCTGCCCTCTGACATCACAGATATGCATATGTAGATATACTTATTGTAGGCTATTGGCATCTGCAATGCCAATTTCTGCCGCTGCAATATAATATAATATTTTACAATAGGACCAGAATTCCCTACACAATTGGGAGTATGGTTTCTGTTTACCTATTCGGATTCTAGGAAATATTCTCTCAATGAGCTTCCGTCGCAAATCATTACTTTTTGAAATATAACATGTTATTTATAGGGAGGAGAGAAACAAGTGTTTACGTGCGCCTCACTTTTTCCTTTTGTGACCTGCATCGCCTCTGTTCTTCCCTTAACGCGGACACTTTTCAATGAGGATTTGGGTTTAGTTATGTTAAAAAGTGGGGTTAGATTAGATTGGTGAGTCTAAAGGTGGGGTTGGGTTAGATTAGTGAGTCTAAAGGTGGGGTTAGGTTAGATTAGTGAGTCTAAAGGTGGGGTTAGGTTAGTTTATTTTCATATCTCTTATACACTCTTCTTCCTATTACAAACATCTTATATCTCTCAAAATAGTGATTTGCGACGGAAGTTCTGAGAGAGAAAGTTTCTTAGAATCCATTACGGTAAACAGAAACCATAATCCAAATTGTGTTGAGAATTCTGGTCCTAGTGTAAAAATGTACCCAATATTACTTAGTATTTTGGTACTTTCAACCAGTAATTGAGCAAGAGGTTAGCAGTACTCTTTTCCCATGCATGTTGATGTGTTAAGAATGATGGTCACATCAAAATCGTCGGAAATGCATAATTTTGCATTTATTCCCCACTTTATCCCTGCACCAGGTTAGGCTTCTCAACCAACAGGGGGGTGGGGGGGGGGGGGCTTGGGTAATGTTCATGTATTTTATTAAACTGTATTTTACCGTTGTAGTTAAAGATTTAACACGAGATTTCCCCCCCAGAAATAAGCAAGTAATTTCAGTAGACCTTATCGGTAATACATTTTTATGTATTTTCGGCCTTATGTCATCCCATAAAGTGTTTACCGGATATATTTTATGTCATCCACATGATATACTACCCTTACATAACTATTTCTCACTTTACCCGCCCAAAACCCCCGACAGGTTCCCGACGGGTCCCCAGGTTTGTTAAGGATGGGGGAATAACTGGAATGAGGCATTTCCGACGATTTTTAATGTGAACATCAATCTTATCACATCAAAATACACAGGAAATGAGTACTGTTTACCTCGTACTCAATTACTGGTTGAAAGTATTAATTTACCTATTACTTATGGTACCGGTCACCCTTTGCTTATAATGTTCGTTTTTAAATGTTATGTTACCTGATCCTCGAGGCTGGTTTCTAGCATGTGTAAGGCGTTAATATATAAATAAATGGGCCTAATGCATGCAAGCCGTAAGCACCTGGCTGGTACCTGGCATAGTTGATTTGACTATTTTACATTACCTGATTCCTTTTTCCGGCATGATTTATCATTTATGTCATTAAAATAATAGGTTTGGTAGTGTTTGCCACTTGTCTAAGGCGTTAATATATAAATAAATGGGCCTAATGCATGCAAGCCGTCAGCACCTGTTGCCGGTATCTTGGCATAGTTGATTTGACTCTTTTATATTTATCTAATACCTTTTCCGGCATGATTTATCATTTCTGCCATTAAAATAATAGTTTTGATAGTGTTCGCCACTTCTCTAAGGCGTTAATATATAAATAAATGGGCCTAATACATGTGGCGGTGGCGATGGTCAGCACATCCCACCACCACCACCACGGCCTCCTCACCACTTATCACATCAAAATAAGGCCGCCTGCACCTAATTTAATCTTATATATGATTTGTGTGTATACACAATATATATATATATATATATATATATATATATATATATATATATATATATATATATATATATATATATTATATATATATATATATATATATAATATATATATATATATATATATATAATATTATATATATATATATATATATATATATTATATATATATATATATATATATATATATATATATATATATATATATGTAACTTACGGTTATGTTAAAAACTCACCTGTTGTAATGGTCTGGGAAGAAATATGATGGAAATAAGGGCATGGCGAAAGGATGGACAAACTTGCTGTTGTTGTTGTCGTTGGTGGACAACAAAAAATCTCGACGCGTTGCGTCGTATGTTGAGTCCTGCTTGCCGGAACGCGATGCAACGGGTGGAGAAAAATTCTTGCATATAGCCCATGGTACACTGCACACGACACACCCTTACGTGTTGCTACATACACGATTTCTCCCTTTCAAGGAAATAAAGATCGTGCATATTTTTCTTTTATATGTCATTACAACCGGACCCGGGAAGTCCCAGGATCCCGGGCAAAAAGATTTCTCCCGGAATCCCGAGATGTTAAAAACACGCCAAAGGAAAAACTCTATAGAGTTGGAAGTGTTTACGTTGACGAAAAAATGTATACAGAAAAGAAAATAATGTACATAATTAATAATCATTGATAACATATATTTTTAGTGTACAGCAATAACTGAAGATGTTGAGGATACAAAGAATGAAAGAAAACGAAGAAATGATGGATATAAATCATGCTGAGATCGTAAAAGATTGGTTGATCAATTAAGTGATCATAAGAGACAACTGCCTCACTCTTTGCCCGCCGCCTTGCGATATTAGCGCTGCTGTTGTCGCTATTCCCTCACGAACTGTCGCCGGCGCTCCACCGCCTGCAAGCGGGCTTTCAGGTAGGCCTCGACGGCGGCCACCTCGGCGGGCGGGCCCATGACTCTCACGCTGCGGGAGTGAGTGTTGGTGGCGGGGGGCACCGATACCCTCACGCTGGGGTATTTCTGAGCCAGCCTGATGAGCTGCTCGCCCCCGGGGCCCACCAGGTGGCGCCGCGTGTTGGGTGCCACATCCACCACCACTTTTGCTACGTCCCTTTTGCGCCGCTCGGCTGCCTCACGCAACTGTGCCTCGATAACCTCCAGGCGGCCGGTGATGTCCTTGGCGGCGGCGGCCACCTGGCTCTTTGGGCCTTCGAGGCTGACGTGATTGGTGGTGCGATCCTGCGGCAGGGGCACCGTCACGCGCACGTTGGGGAAGTCCTTCCGCAGTTTTTGGGCAGTGTCCCCCCGCGGCCCGATGACGTGCCGCCGTCTGCCCGGTGGCACGGCCAGCAACCTTCACCGAGTCTTCCCTCCACGACTGCCGCACCTCATCGTCCCTTGAGGCTGCTTTACGCCGAGCCTTGACACGCTTCTGAGCAGGTGCCACGCTTTCCTCCACGCCCTTAATGCCTTCTTTCTTGGCACTTTCCAAGGCACTTCCTTCAGACTTTTCTCGTGCTCGTGTTGAGCTCTGACGATTTGCTCCTCAATGCAGCCAAGAAGCTGCTTTGTCCTGCGGGAGCTGGCCAGGAGATTCCACCAGTCCTCGCTGACCAGCGCTGCGCAGGCCTCCCGCGGCTCCTGAGGCGGAGCGGGGCGCAGAGGCCCCAGCCACCACCAGTGAGACAGGAGCTTCCGCGGGTACGCGTGCCTGCCAGGCAGTAGTGGCATGGAGGCCCATGTCCTCCCATGCCTGCTGGGCCTCGGACACCCTCAGGTCGTTGTCCAAGGCGTCCTGCCACACGCTCCCTAGGAGATCGGTGATGCCCACCACCACCAAGGTGAACACGGTCACCAGGGACACCTTGAGAATGACTGACTTCAGAATTGTTTTATTTTCCATTTGATTTTATAATATATATCAATCAATGTCCAAAAACACAATGTTTATCACATGAGAAGAAAGGGATGGTTTCGTCCACTACCACATCGTGAATCTGATACTACTGTTTAGGCTTCCCTATATAGTGACTAAACCGTTGGTTTGCCAAGGCAGAAGGGGAAACACACACAAACACACACACGCATGCACGCGTGCACACACACACACACACACACACACACACACACACACACACACACACACACACACACACACACACACACACACACAAACACACACACATACACACACATACACACACAACGAAACAGGTCATACCCGACGCTTTAATACCCAACGTCACTTCAACTTCTGGACATCATTACTAGTTCAACCTACATTTAATGATCACGAAACACATCAGTAAAAGTCTATGAGTAAAAAAGGTGCACATGTTTGTACCAGACAAGATCAACTATACATAAAAACAAACCCTCATCTTCAAATTAATTTATATTACCAACCAAAACTCTTGTCAAACTAATTTCAGATCAGAGCCTCCTCGCACCAGCACTGTAATAGTATATCACGAGGGACGCCATTCTGAACGGAGGATATTTTGAGTTTTGACAGCACATCCCGGTCACTCACTGGTGCGAATCTTGGGGTTTGTCCAAGAACCTACGCCAACCACTGCTAAGACTGTAACACGCGGTGAAGAGATTATATATTGGTGACCTCGAATGTTCGCATTGTCAGAGCTGGGCAGTATTTAAATACATTTGTATTTAAATACGTTTGTGTATTTAGAAATGTATTTATAAATACATTGGTTGTCAAATATTTAAATACAGTATTTAAATACTTTTATGATTATTTAAATACATTGTATTTAAATACTCATAATATAAAAATGTAAATTCTTTCTTATCAGTTAATTAGGCCATACGCCCGCCCAACAATCTGGAAACCCTGATATTATAGTGAACCAGTGTTTCCATTTTCAAGGAAATTTCCTTAATTTAAGGAAATTTAGGCCTGAGAAGGAAATTTCTAAGGAAACACAAAATCTAAGGAAATCCCAAGGAAATCCATTTTTTTCGGAGATGTTAATATTTGTGTGTATCTAAAATTTATTTACAAATGTATTTAAATACATTTGATGTATTTAGTATTAAGTATTTAAATACATTTGTAAAATGTATTTAGTATTTAGTATTTAAATACATTTCTTCCATGTATTTAGTATTTAGTATTTAAATACATTCAATGTATTTAGTGCCCAGCTCTGCGCATGGTTTATGTAGAACTTTCCATTATAAAAAAAACATACCAATGACTGGATAGAAAAATTTGCGACTATCATCATCATTATAATTTTCATTACTAACACGATTACCATCATTATCAACATCATCATTTGTACATAGGAAAATCTAGGGGTGTCAGGGCAGATTGATGAATGATAAATAGCAAGTCGTATATATCGCCCATGGGAGCTGTCTTTTCTCATTGAATATATATTTTGATATTTCTCATCTTTTCATCTCATATCCTCGTCATTTTGTAACTTTGCCCTTTCTTTCCTCATATAGAAAGTGCAGTAGAAGGAAAACACAAACGAAGATACAAAACACGGAACATACAAGACAGGAAACCTACCATAGTCGGGTCTAGAGAGGAGCAATGATGGCCTGTGACGACCTGAGCAGAAGGTAACAAGGTGATTAAGACTGACAGGTGATTAGGTGTGACAAGGTGACAATTAGGCGCAACTCTCCTCATTATTCATTATATTGATCACCAGTAACTCATGAAGAAATAGAACATTATCTCAAAGCACTAAAGCCCAATGCCCCCGGTTATGATGATATTAGTCCAAAGGTAATCAAACATACTGCCACATGTATTGCCAGCCCATTAGCACATATCATAAATCTTTCATTTCGACGAGGAATATTCCCAGATAAGCTTAAAAGAGCCAAAGTAACTCCAGTTCACAAATCTGGGTGTAAAAGTGATCTCCCAAATTACCGCCCTATATCAGTATTACCAGCTTTTAGTAAAATTATCGAAAGGGCAATCTCCAACAGAATCTGCAATTTCCTTGCAAATAACGATCTTTTAAGCACCAGTCAACATGGATTTCAAAGAAATCGCTCAACAGAATCTGCAGTGTTACAGTTTGTTAGCAATATATACAAATATCTAGACAGGAAGTTATATGTTGCAGGAGTATTTATAGATCTCTCAAAGGCATTTGATACCCTACTACACGGTATACTGCTTAAAAAACTAGAAAATATTGGTGTCCGTGGTTTGCCACTACAATTGTTCAGTAGCTACTAAAGCAGTAGATCACAGTCTGTATATTGTAACTCCACCTATTCACATTACAAACACCTCACAAAAGGAGTTCCACAAGGATCAATATTTGGCCCCATTCTTTTCATAATATATATTAATGATATGCCACATGCAAGCACAAAACTTGAATTTTTCATATATGCAGACGACACCATCATTTTTTTGTTTTGTTTTGTTTACATCTATGCCTATAGCGCCTGTAGGCAGTGGTGACCCAGGGCTCGGATGGTAGACTCTGGAGCAGTGGTTCTTAACCTCGGTTCGACCGAACCCCAGGGGTTCGGTGAGCCAGTCTCAGGCGTTCAACGGAGGCCCTCCGAAACACATTGCAATTTTATTATTATTATAATGCCGGAATATTCACCTGAGTAAATAATATGCAAAATTATCACAAATTCAAGCAGTGTGGTGGAGGGAGAGTTATTTGTGTGTGTGTGTGTGTGTGTGTGTGTGTGTGTGTGTGTGTGTGTGTGTGTGTGTGTGTGTGTGTGTGTGTGTGTGTGTGTGTGTGTGTGTGTGTGTGTGTGTGTGTGTGTGTGTGTGTGTGTGTGTGTGTGTGTGTGTGTGTGTGTGTGTGTGTGTGTGTGTGTTTGTGTGTGTGTGTGTGCGTGTGTGTTCGCCCGCCTCTCTCCCTTCCGAGCAGTGACGTATATAGGGGGGGTCACTCGGCCATGGCCCCTCCTTTTGTCCCACAGGGACAAAAATTGTTTTGCCATTGAATATTAAATTTGTGCAATATATCCCTTCTGAGGCCTCACAATGCCCCTAAAAATGCCTGATTTTCAAAAGATGTCCCCCTCCTCAGACCCCCCAGCTGTAGAGGCTCGCTTCGCTGAACCCCTGAAGAATATACAATCCTGGATTCACCCCTGTGCACCTCTTTTCCGAGGACCTATATACGCCATTGCTTCCGAGTCCTTCCTTCCTTCTTATTATCCAAATATACTCTTGGATTTTGAGGATGTTTTTCTTCAATTTTTGTATCAATTAAAACGAAATTTCTTCTTATTATCATTCAAATATATACTCTCAAATTTAGATTTTTTTTTTCCTTCCCATATTTGAGGGGTTCGGCTTGTGTGCAGAAGTTGTCGTTAGGGTTCGGCGCCTCTGAAAATGTTAAGAACCACTGCCTTAAGTGGTTAAGTAAAGGAGATGTAGGAAAAGTTCTTACGGCTAGTAAGCAGGGTAGAACAAGTAGTAACGGATTCAAACTGGAAAAGAGTAGATTTTAAAAAGAAATAGGGAAAAACTGGTTCACAAATAGGGTGGTAAATGATTGGAATAGATGCAGTCGTCAGCTGGTTAGTGCGCAGTCAATCAATAGGGAGTTATCAAAGGAGTCTAGACAATTTCATGGATGGGGATGAAAGGTGGAAGTAGATAGTATTAAGTAACAGGAACTACCACATGTAGGTCTCACGGCCTCTTGTAGCTTCTTTATTTTCTTATGTTCTTATGTTCATTTGTTATTAAAAAATCTGTTCTGATAGCATGAAAGATACACACTTGTACTATACAGTTACCAAATTTGAAGCTACTAAGTTTAAAAGAAAAAAAAACATTATACATTTTTTTGTGTTATCACTATAGTGCTGGAAAACTTACAGGAGGATCTGCTTCATATTTGATTTTTATAATCTCCATACAGCCCCCCAAAGCATAATAGAAATCAGCAAAATCGGTAAAAATCAAATGGACCGTTCCAGTATTGCTACTGGATCTTGGGTGGGTCTTAAAATAAGATGGAGAATATACCCACATCTTAAGCAAGAAAAAACGTTTCTTATCTTTGTTTTTCTCCCTTTGATTTGTCTGTATCTTTATGTATAATATTTTTGGGTTTTTTTCTTCCTAAATGACGTATTTACAAATACGTCATCACAATTTTCAGTTAGCAGACGTTCGATGTAGCCACGTGAATTCCTTCTCCACAATTGTTCGCCAAGATAGGAAAGTTACGTAATTATCTTTTAAAGAGAGAGAGAGAGAGAGAGAGAGAGAGAGAGAGAGAGAGAGAGAGAGAGAGAGAGAGAGAGAGAGAGAGAGAGAGAGAGAGAGAGAGAGAGAGAGAGAGAGAGAGAGAGAGAGAGAGAGAGAGAGAGAGAGAGAGAGAGAGAGAGAGAGAGAGATTCTTTATTATTTGAAGGTTAAAACTATTTTGGCAAAGATTCCGAAAAGGGACCAACCTGTTTTTCGGACGGAACAATTTTTTCAGATAAATGTTGAAGTGTTTTGAATTAATATGGCAGTCGTTTTTTGGGAAATTGCATTTTTTTTTATACTCCCTCCTCCCTGCTGAAAAAAGTGGTGATTTTCAATGAACGGCAAATTGATACAACATGCATCAAAAACTATTAGAAAAAAATAGTTTAGCCCTTGTAAATAAGTTAGTTACAACTATCTAACTAAATCTAGCCACGTATAACCTGCTATCCAGGTGGTGAAGCATGCAATACCCACTAAATCTTATCAAACCTAACCTAACCCCATGCACATCTAACACCCTTACTTAGTGGAAAGGTTAACTCACCATATTCAAAATTGGCTGTTTGAACGACATAATTTCCTGTTGGATGAATAAAGCCATACGTAGAGCACTTGGCTTATAAAGAGAACATATCATGGCTTCTTAATTAAATATTTTAAAGTCAGTTCTTCTTACCTGAAGAATGGCTTCTATCAACTCGAGAGCCGTATAACTGCATCCCTCAGAAGCCATCTCTCTATTTACAACGGCTACCGGCCTCTGCCGCTCTCTTCAAATCGTAGGCAATATGAGAAAAAATAATCGTGATTGGCTTAAGAAGTTATATGACAGAAAGACAATAGCCTATTGGCCAAAGTTAAATGTATTTCACATACATCCCCCAGATGTCAGTGGTCGTGCCCAGGGAGGCGAAGGCCGAGAGCGGGGTGAAGGAGGAAGGAGCCTCATGGTGCACATGGTATGACACTCTTCTAGGGTTCATGGTGCACCTAGTGACCTCAAGGCATTATTTTTTTCTAATTTCTTATTAGAAATTGATATACATATCTTCAATTATTTAGTGAATTTCCAAGAGAGTTGGAGGTGCCCTGAACCCATTTTCAAGGTAAGATTACAAGTAGATTGCTTAATTTAAGAGATATTGGTTGGCCCGTGCAACGAATCTTAACCCCATTTTTTCTAATGGATTTTTGAAAACGTAATGTAAATGGAAATATTATCATATCCTCGAATTACGCTTGTCTGATTGCAACAGTATTGAATAATATAAATTAAAGCATCAAAATCCTGTTTATAAGGAAATATATCGCATTTGCTGCGGTTATTACAACATTGCCAAAACCAAACACTTCCTTTTGTATGTTATCTAGCTTACAGATATATTTTTCTAACAATAATATTACACTTTTGTATGATTATCGTTCCTCTTACTGCACATGTTACCGTGTGACCATCTGGCACATGTTATAATTTTGGTCTACCTTGGGTGGAGCGTGTCATTAATACAGTTTGTTCAGCAAGCCTCTCACAATAATTTACGTGAGGTGGTCAGATTCTCTACGACGTCTTAAAGTAATCGTCCAGACCCATTTTTTCTTTGCCTGGATATGTTGAATGTTCATTCAAAACACCTAATCCACAAAAAATAATAAATTTCCACACCTTATTTCCGTAAAAAAAACTACTTGTGTAAAAAGCGCGGGAAAAGAATCTGCACCGTGCCAGCCGCCGCGCGAATATTACTGATGACCTCACATGAGGTGTTTCACCGAGAGAAAGAGAGAGAGAGAGAGAGAGAGAGAGAGAGAGAGAGAGAGAGAGAGAGAGAGAGAGAGAGAGAGAGAGAGAGAGAGAGAGAGAGAGAGAGAGAGGAGAGTGAGGGGGGGGGGGGAAGATGATGGAGTACTTCAAGAATCTGCCATTATTCACCCTGCTTCATCACCAACACCCACACACATCCCTCATCTCCTCTCTCTCCGTGCGTTTGTTAGTATGTTTTATGTCAATGCATCGTAATATTTCTCTAAATCTTATTAGTTAAGCCAATATAAATGTTTTATAAAAATTTAAGTTCAAGAACTTCAGAACAATGAAATGTGAGAGCGAGGGAGGGAGGTGGGTGGGAGTGGAGGGGAACGCGGCTGGGTAGGACCGTGGCCACCGAGAGAGACCTCGGTGGCCACGGTAGGACTCTGGGAAGTGTGAAGTCCTCACTCCACGTCAGTAAGCTCGAACAGATGAGGGAGGGGGTCTCCAAAGAAACTTTTAACTGTGCACTGCCTACACCAAATTGAACAGCCAATAGTGTGACTTCCTGAGGAGGAGGAGGAGTCTCCCTACTCCACCCTATGGGCGGCGCCTAGTGTAGCATCCCAGAAACTAGACTATAACCACACTCCTTGTACACTTTGCATACAATTAAGTAACAAAACAGACTGTGCTCTTCTATACTGTTTGACTCATGAGCACTGAAAATGACAGCACAGGCATTGCCCACAGCAATCCTTGTGCATCAATTATATATATCTTCACCTACCAGACGATCGCTGCCACTGTTTGTAAGCAGTCCATCGTTCATGGCCCGTTGTCGCTGCACCATCCTAGGCAGTCTAGAAAAACCTGGCTGTTTGAGGGTTCACTTGGCACAAGCTATACAGAAATTTATGGCAACAGTGGTTTTGTGGTAGCTTTGACAGGAAGACTGTTCCCAAGCGAACAAAGTTCCCATACGAGCATCACTGACACTTCAATGTTCCCTCCATACTGGGAGTATTCTGTTCAGTTTTTCTTCTTCTAATATTTCGTTTCTTACGAACAAATGAATAGGAGACATGTATTGAAAAAAATCTTCGATGATAGAGCAATAAACCTATTGTTTGCCTAGCTTGCCTAAAATAATAACATCAATAATGACAATTATTATTATAGTGACCATGAGAATGATAGTAATAATAATTGATAATTGAGATAACATAATATGTGATAATGATAGTTATGTAAATAGACGTATCAGTACCATTATTACCATTATCATTATCAATCAGAAGTCTGGTATGGTAGTAAATAGCGTGCTCGGCTCACAACCGAGAAGTTCAGGGTTCGAATCCTCGTCGGCGGAGACAAAATGGGACAAGGGCTTGTCCCCTATCACGCTATAGTCAATGTTCACCCAACAGAGAACAGATAACATTGTCATTGTTTGATAGATGTAGCCCTGGATGATTAAACAACAATAAACTATGAACAACAATTAACATTAAATGCGAAGATTGTTGATAAAGACTAAAGAGGAGAGATGACTACCGGCTAACAACAGCGTGAGTAGAACCATGTGAGGCTGCGTGCGTGTGCCTGACAGTTTGGCATACACTGGGCCGCTGCACAGCCAAGGTAATCATAGGCCCTCACAGCTGATTTGCGGTTGGTTTCATTCACAGTGCACAGCGAGAGGACGATGTAATGTGGTCGTGACTCCCAGGACCCAGATAAACCACAATACTTAGTATTGTTAAGCGACTTAGCAGACGAAAATTTGCTCATCTTACACTTAAATATTAAGGGAATGCTTAAGTCATTCGAAGCAAAATGCTTATCTGATTTAAGTATGCTTAACAGGCACCAAAGTTAAGTGTCCTTGATGGGTATGCTGAAGTCGTTTCTCCAGCACTCAAGTCTTCACAAGGGCAAGATGGACGCACAACAACAAGGAATAATCCCTCCCGAGGCCAAAAATGTACAGGCCTAGAAAGACGTTATGGATATGTATGATGCTGCTGACATTATTAAAAGGTACAGGCTGGATCGCGAAGGAATAATATGCAGTTTCGGGTAAATATGCAGTTTCGGGAAAATATGCAGTTGCGGGAAAAAGTGCAGTTTATAACTTGCAATATTTTAAAGACAAGTTTGAGTTTTTTAGCTTAATATGTGATGCTTTCCCTAATGGAGATAGTTTTTTTTTTACTGTACAAGCCTAAAAAAAGTGAGGGTCTTGCAATTCGAAAAAGTTATGACAAATTTCTACTAATATACTTTTTAGACGTTTTGACGGGAAAAAACACTCCATTTGTAAAAACATCAAATATTAACCTAATCAAACCATCAAACTAACCTAACCTAACCTTCTAACTAACCTAACCTAACTCTCTAACTAACCTAACCAAACCTAACCTAAATATTAGCCTTTTTAATTTCCGACAGCGGTTATACAGTTTAGAAATACTCCTTATGATGAGAACGAAACGTTTAGATTTAAAACCACCAATCATATATTGTTTTAAACTGCACATATATCGTCACAAGTCATTATATTACCCATTTGGTACATTTTCGTTATTGGGCACCACTGATTTCTAGGTCGAGTCTTTGTTTACCTGCAATGTTTTTATGTGTATTGATTGAATCTGGGGTAAAATTCCTATCCCGCCCTCATTAGTGTTTTTTCCTCATTAGTGTTTTTTTTTCACAGATCCCTTTAAATACTTCTAAAACGTAATTATGAAGTGGAGGAGAGATACCCCCCAATCAGCCTAAACGACTCCCCCTTGGAACTAAAAAAAAATAGGTTAATATTACAAATTTAACTTCGCTATAACCTAACCTAACCAATAACCTCTTAGCGAGCACCCTCCCCTAAAAAGAAAATACTAACCTAACCTCAATATAACTTAACCTAACCCTGGTAAAATTTTCGAGTCCTTTCCCGCCTTTAGATCTCGCATGGAGGTTATTGGCAAGGGTAGGTTAGGTTAAGGGTAGGTATAGTGAGGTTAGGTTAGTATTATTTTGGTAATTGATACTTCCAACCAGGAATTGAGTATGAGGTTAGAAGTGCTCTTTTCCCATGTATTTTGATCTATTAAGAATGATGGTCACATTAAAAATCGTCGGATGTATACAATTACAACTCGTCCATGTTTTGTATTAAGCAGCAGTTTTACCATTGTAAAGATTTAACGGGCGATTTTTACAAGAATAAGTAGGTAATTCCCGTACACTATCAATTATATATTTTTAATGTATTTTCAGCCTTATATCATCCCGTAGAGTTTTTACCGGTTATATTTTACGTCATCCACATAATCTACTACCCCGATAAAAACTCCTTTCCACTTCCCCGCCCAAAACCCCGCATTCCCGACGGGTCCCTAGGTTTGTTAGGGAGGAGGTGGATAAATGCAGAATGAGGCATTACGGACGATTTTTAATGTTACCATCATTCTTAACACATCAAAATGTATAGAAAACGAGCACGCTCCATCTCGTTACTCTTATTTAAACTAACCTAACCGTTTCTGGCTGAAATAACATTCAGCTATGTAAGTAATTTTTTTAGCTTTTTAGTGCTCAATGTCGACATTATAGGCTACCCACCATCTAGTGTGTCCAGAAATGCATTTATCTAAAGCAGCTACATGTCCAATTTTTTTTGCCCATTTGTGTGCCCTACATTCCTGCTTTATGTCTTGATACAGATACCCAAAGGGACAACTGTATCTACAAATCACCGTGTATTATTGGTATACTATTGAAATCCATCAGTATTTTCGCATAGAAATGTTTGGTGGTAATTATATATCACTTGTTTAGAGGCAACTATGATAGCCACCCCAGTAGGGTAAGCTAAGCATTTGATGAATGCCGTTGACAGGATATGAAATGACCCCACTAAAGGGGTCCTTTAAAAACGTTTCAGTCCTGCGTTCACGGGACCAAGGATATTAGAAAGATATATAATATCCTTGCACGGGATGTACTGCCAAGTACAAACAAATGTGGCGCCACACTGCAGTTGCCGGTCCGAAACAAAAATCATAATGTGCCCTCTGAATATCACATTTTGATCCATATCTTTCATCACAAAGTTCATATTACCTTCCATTTACGTTGTTAACATATGAACTTCAACCATACATACGGTAACACTGACAATTATTCTAATTTAAAAGTTTCTCTCTTTTGCACTTTCCTGTTTGCACACTTTTATGATTTACTTAAGTTTTCCTTTAAATATTTTACTTAGCGAGCGTTGAGCATAACTGGAAGATACACTTAACTAGTTTGCTCAGTAAAGTACTCCAGCACAGGAAATAAGTGTAAGTCCTCCTTATACTTAAAGTAATCGTCCAGACGCATTTTTTTTTTGCCTAATTATGTTTAATATACATTCAAAACACCTAATCCACCAAAAATAATTGATTTCCAGGCCTTATTTCCGTAAAAACACGACTTTTGTAAAAAGCACGCGAATGTTTTTTTCTTCCCCCCAACAGGGCTACGAATATTATTGATGACGTCACAGCAGGAACTCTAATGTAAACAAAAGTCTTCTGCCTGTGTATAGTAGTAGTAGTAGTAGTACTAGTAGTAGTAGTAGTAGTAGTATAGTAGTGGTGGTATAGTGGTGGTAATAGTGATAATAGTAGTAGTGGTGGTAGTAGTAGTAGTAGTAGTAGTATAGTAGTGGTGGTAGTGGTGGTAATAGTGGTAATAGTAGTAGTAGTAGTAGTAGTGTAATAGTAGTACTATAGTCTATTCACTTAAGCCTGGATTCCTGGGCTGGGAGCTGCTCGCTGCCTAGCCGAGTTTGTAAGGACGTCGCTGATTGGCTGATAGACTCGGGCTGGGTGGCGATGGTGGTGGTACTTGCCTCGCAGCAACCCAAAACCCTTGCGTTGCCTCAGAAAAATATTCATATTTCTTGGCTTTACTCATCTCTTACACAAAATAGGCCTATTTTGTTTGCATCAGTAAATCAGGCAGTGATTGTTCAACAACAACACGCCATTCATAACTCAATAGGGTAAAAAATAAAGTCAGGACTGACTATCACAAGAGTAGGCGGACTTTTAGGTTTTCAGTGCATTGAAATGTTGTACTCCTACCCGATATAACCAAGCTACCAGATAATAGTTATGAAAGCTGAGCCTACCATCGTGTTCATAATACATTGCTGCATATCATGAGCATAAAAAAATTACAGTAAGACTTCACTAATATTAAGATAATTAAAGGAAAGTAAAAGAGTGTATAAACATTATTTCTTGCTTATTTTGCTTCAACTCGCTCTAACTCCATAAGTTTTGGTCACATTCAATTTTCAAGAACTGTTTCAAAATCCTTATACTTTTCCGCTTCCTGTGGTATGTAGCACGTACCAATAAGGAAAAGAGTAGGTGGTCAAAATGGCTAAGAAAGTTAAAACTACTACTGCAAACTGGCACAGTGACGGGTGAGCATTGCTCCCTATATAGGAGAGACTGTTTTCGGGAGAGCTATCAGAGGCTCCACCCGTCACGGGACCAGTTTGAAACAGTTTAACTTTCTTAGCCATTTTGACCACCTACTCTTTTCCTTATTGGTACGTGCTACATACCACAGGAAGCGGAAAAGTATAAGGATTTTGAAACAGTTCTTGAAAATTGAATGTGACCAAAACTTATGGAGTTAGAGCGAGTTGAAGCAAAATAAGCAAGAAATAATGTTTATACACTCTTTTACTTTCCTTTAATTATCTTAATATTAGTGAAGTCTTACTGTAATTTTTTTATGCTCATGATATGCAGCAATGTATTATGAACACGATGGTAGGCTCAGCTTTCATAACTATTATCTGGTAGCTTGGTTATATCGGGTAGGAGTACAACATTTCAATGCACTGAAAACCTAAAAGTCCGCCTACTCTTGTGATAGTCAGTCATGACTTTATTTTTTACCCTATTGAGTTATGAATGGCGTGTTGTTGTTGAACAATCACTGCCTGATTTACTGATGCAAACAAAATTGGCCTATCTTGTGTAAGAGATGAGTAAAGCCAAGAAATATGAATATTTTTCTGAGGCAACGCAAGGGTTTTGGGTTGCAGCGAGGCAAGTACCACCACCATCGCCACCCTGCCCGAGGTTATCAGCCAATCAGCGACGTCGTTACATACTCGCCTAGGCATCGAGCCGCTCCCAGGAATCCAGCTTAAGTGAATAGACTATAGTAGTATAGTAGATGCTTAGTAGTAGTAGTAATAGTATAGTAGTGGTGTTAGTGGTGGTAATAGTGGTAATAGTAGTAGTAGTAGTAGTAGTAGTAATAGTAGTAGTAGTTGCTTAGTAGTAGTAGGAGTTAGTAGTAGAAGTCACACCACCGCCTTGCCACATAGCGTAGTATTGACGGTATAATTACGTGTTATAGGACAGATATAGACAGTATGGACAGATTATATAACTAAGGGAAGGATTACTGCTAGAAGAAACAAGGTATCACGTTGTGAGAGACAGTGAGATGAAGAGATAATAGCAAAGGTGAGATGTGTGTGTGTAATTCACTCTTTCACCCATGGTCTTGTCCACGCGAGCTGGCTCGCGATCGCCAGTTTTCACCCTCTCAGTGCGAGCTTGGAGCTCATTATTACCGATCTTTGGGCAATGCTGGGACCTCACACACCACACACCCCCATCCCCTTGCTCAAGGGGGACAGTACCGCCCGAATTTCACAGTGGAAAAATCCCCGAGAATGAGCGGGGTCGGGGATCGAACGCCGGACCACAGAATGGTGCCAGGCGCCCTAACCAACTGTGTCACACGGACGGATTCGTGTGAACACGACATTCGGACACGTGTGTGTGTGTGTGTGTGTGTGTGTGTGTGTGTGTGTGTGTGTGTGTGTGTGTTGGCAACTCTAACCCACTGTCTCTCTCTCTTCCCTTTTTCCCTCTCTCTCTCTCTCTCTCTCTCTCTCTCTCTCTCTCTCTCTCTCTCTCTCTCTCTCTCTCTCTCTCTCTCTCTCTCTCTCTCTCTCTCTCTCTCTCTCTCTCTCTCTCTCTCTCTCTCTCTCTCTCTCTCTCTCTCTCTCTCATCCTTCCTTCTTCCTCCTCTCTCTCTCTCTTCCCCCCTTCTTCCTTCTCTCTCTCTCTCTCTTCCTCCTTTCTTCCTCCTGACTATAAGGTTGAAGTGGTGGTTATCAGCGCGGGAAATGGAGGCTTCCTGCTGTGACGTCACCGAGCCGTGCTGCGTCGTCTGCAAGCCTTGAGCAGCGTTTTGAGAGCTCGGGGAATTTACAGATTTTGATTGCAGATTATTTAAAAACGGCTGACTGGATGCAAAAAGTGACAACATATTCTTGATATACTCACTAATGGCTATAATTTGATTGCATTAAATCAGGAATTATGAAATGGTCTGGACGATTACTTTAAGTTATTGTTGTTCATATGGGCCCAGGTGCTCAGCGGTCCCTAGCAGACTCCAAGGGATGTATGCACCTATACTTTTCTCTCAAGAATTTGGGGTTCATCTCGACCTCACGGCCATTTGAAGCTTAGTGTTTGGTGCTTTGTGTTGGTGGTGTTGTGTGAGTTCTGGCAAACTGTGTAGCGCATATTGGCACACATTAATGACTGAAACTGAGATGCAACTGTGGACAGCCTTCCATTCGCTGGCAGTACTGCGTGACCTGCAGTCCTGCAGTAAAGGCTGTCACGGTGTGTGCATGCCAGCCAAAGATAAGTTTGGAGGTACTGGCTGTATCTTGAACTGGCATGGCGGAAAGTTAAAAAAATTTGTAACCGTTACTTATAAAATGTAAATAGAAAAAAATCTATGGATGATTGTTGATAGACCTTTGGAATGAACAGATCTATCCTACTCTGTCTGTCAACCATTGAACTATGATTATTGACTACACATCGCGCTCTGCATCATTTCTGTAGGCCAGATTTTCTATGCCAGTACGCTTGGACTTTGATTTCATCTTGCTTGCCCTCCAGCGATCGTCCACATCTTGGAGGGTATCGGGGAGCGGCTTGTTATTGGTCTCCGGCAGGAGAGGTACCAGAAGACTGATGGCTATGCCAGAGATGCCAAACACGACTCCGGGGCCCCACGAGCTTAATTTCGCCTGTTGAGAGAAAAGGACAGCATTAAGTGAGCAGGCGGAGGCGAAAAATTATAACTAACACTTGTACCTGTATGCATGCTTAATATTCTTAGGAATGCCCATATCAATTTTCTACCCAAAACCATTTAGTGTGTGTCTAATGACTGTGTCTTGTTTCTCATTATAGGAAATAGCTACCATGACAGCTATTCTTAGATCTCAAAACATAATCTCGCTATCTGAATATTATGAAAAAAGGAACGGGATGATATAGATTAACCAGAACAGCAAAAAAGTGTGAAATGTGTAGTAGTTCGTCCGATATACTACCAATGTAGTTGTAAAGTCCGATAGGATGCGAGTTCGAAACCTTAATCGAGGGAAGACAATTTGGGTCTGTCTCCTTTCACGCTATAGCCTCTGTTAACCGTGCAGAGAGTAGACATGGGAAGTAACCCGAGGAGTTGTGATATCGATAGTACCTTAGGGTTGCAATCCTTCAATCCTATAGGTGTGGATGTTGAGTGTATGCATGTGTGTGTGTGCGTGTGTGTGTATTCATCTAGTTGTATTCATCTAGTTGTATTTTACAGGGCCAGAGCGATGCTCGTATGGCCCCGTCTCCATATCAACATTTGTATCATTCATCCTTAGTTCTTAGTTTTGACCGAAGCCACCACCCCGGGAGGCGGGTCACAAACCCCTGGCTAACACCTGGTACTCATTCATTGCTGGGTGGACAGGGGCTCGGGTTTTAAGAAGACCGCCCGTCTGTCTTCGCTCCGCCCGGGGAATGAACCCGGGACTTCTCGGTTGTGAGCCGAGCGTGCTAACCCTTACACTACGGAGTACCCTTGAATGAGTACCCTTATACTACGGAGTGTGTGTGTGTGTGTGTGTATTTGCCTAGTTTACCTAGTTTTATTTACCTAGTTGTAATTTACAGGTCCTGGGCTACACTCGTATGGTTCCGTCTCCATATCTACATTTTTATATATTTTTTTTATTTTGCTTCCTTATTGCTTGGTGGCCGAAGCTACCACCCCCGGCTAACACCAGCTACCCATTCACTGCTGGGTGGACAGGGGCTCGGGTTTTTAAGGAGACGGCCCATCTTATTTCGCTCCGCCCGGGGATCGAACCCGGGATTTCTTGGTTGTTAGCCGAGCGTCCTAACCACTACACTACAGAGTACTCTGTCTCTGTGTGTGTGTGTGTGTGTGTGTGTGTGTGTGTGTGTGTTTACCTAGTTGTGATATACGGGAGATGAGTTACACTAGCGGGGTCCCGTCTCCTTGTGTCTTTTGGTCAATCTTGCCTTTAAAAACATGAATACTTTGGGCATCTATAATTTCACTGTCCAGACTATTCCACATATCAATGCATCGATAAGGAAAGCTGTACTTCTTGATGTCCTTCAAGCACCTTGTCTTCTTAAGTTTCTTCGTATGACCTTTTGTGGCTCATACTTTGAGCTCGTACATACTTTATACTTGTCCTTACTATAAATAGTAATAGATATTATGCATACTTTATACTTGTCCTCTTTGTCATTTCTCTCAATTCCTGACATACCTCCATACATTGCTATCAAGTCTGTCTGTATATATATATATATATATATATATATATATATATATATATATATATATATATATATATATATATAATATATATATATATATATCATATCTATCTATCTATCTATCTATCTATTATATACAGCGAGAGAGAGAGAGAGAGAGAGAGAGAGAGAGAGAGAGAGAGAGAGAGAGAGAGAGAGAGAGAGAGAGAGAGAGAGAGAGAGAGAGAGAGAGAGAGAGAGAGAGAGAGAGAGAGAGAGAGAGAGAGAGAGAGAGAGAGAGAGAGAGAGAGAGAGATTATACAAATAATGATTATTTTATTTAAATACTACAACACTTGACACCGTAGCTTTATGATGTTATCATTTCAACACCGAGAGGTCACTTCTTCGCTGGCCGCCACCCGCGATGGAAGCTATGCCTACACGCTCGCGTGTTCTTCATAGTCGGGAGAAGGAACACACACCTACAGGAGTGAAGGATTGCCCCCATCAGCTCCTGCCGGGAGGAGTAATGGAGAGTGAGGGTTATCGTTTTCGTTAAGGGTCTACTTCGATACTTGGCCAAGTACAAGATTTGGCAGGGCCGCGGATAGGGAATCCCCCGAATTAGCCAACGCCCAAACGGACTTCATAAATTTGTTCTACAATAGTGTTGTACTATAGTGTTGTACTATAGTGTTGTACTATAGTGTTGTACTATAGTGTTGTACTATAGTGTTGTACAGTACTAAGCCATTATCAGCCAAAATGCAGTGCAGTATTTTCTTAAACTCGGCACTCAAATGAAGCTCATTTTAGCGCCCAATTGAAAGTTTTTTTTTCTGAGAAATGACATTCCAATGTGCCCAGACCTTCGACATCGACGTTCCATATATAGAAATATGGATGACGGAGTAGTGTCTTTAGGCCGCAGTGTTCTTCAAACTTTTTTCATCGCGACCCAGTTTGATTTTATGCATTACATTCACGACCCTATTGTACGTCTGTTGCTGCTTTCTCTCTCCGATGTGATTATTTTTTACAACTACATACATACATACATACATATGCATATAAATGTGCATACATGTATACAAATATCCATCTATGGATTCAAAATAATTGCATCTGTTCGAGTGTGCCAATGTAAATGCTATCTATTAAAAGTATTAAAAATTATGTAGAAGTATTGTGAAAATTGTAACAACGTAAGTAGAGAAAAATAGTATTGATTGATTGACAAGTGAAGATTATGCGTAATTACCTGCCTTCTCCCATCGGCATTACCTCTCTCTCTCCCTCTCTCTCTCTCTTATTAATGCATTTCACATATTATTTATATAATGGTCTATTTACGACGTGGCGACCCACTGAGCAAAAGCTTGCGACCCAGTAGTGGGTCGCGATCCGTACTTTGAAGAACCTTGCTTTAGGGTATAGCATAAAGCACGAAAAGTGCATCTCTCGACAATACCTACGGGCCAATTTATCTTGTAGGTAACCTCAACACAAGGGAGGAAGACAAAAACTAAAGATCGGAGAGGCAGACCCACGGCCATTCCTGCACCGTCCATCTCACAGCTTGGGCGACAGTGTACGTAAATGTTTCTTACAGATCCTGTGCCAAGTGAGAGCGCATTTCTGACGGTTTACATTAGTGGTCTACATTTAATATTAATCAATAAACATCTCTACAGAGCATAGCAGGAGATCATGTGAGAGCGGAGAGCCCTGCACGACTCACCAGGTTGGTGGTGACGAGGGGGGCGCACAGAAAGCCCAGACTCCCAATAGTGTTGACCAAAGCGAATCCCCTCGTGCGGGCTTGTGTCGGGAAGAGCTCAGGGGCATAAACAAAGTTGACCTGTCGAAGTAAACAAAAATATTAAAAAAACACGAGTGGTTTTATCCCTAAAATGAAGTAAACTTAAATCTTAGGCAGTAGAACACTGCCTAAGAAATATCATTAGCTGCTTCAAAATTTTTCATAGGTGTAGTAATCTTCGCCATAATAAGATAGATCAAAATATTAAATATAACAACGATGATGATGATGATAGCTTACATGAACAGTAACGATGAGAGTAGTAATGATAAAACGATAATGACAATTATGATAATGATAATGATAATAATAATAATAACAATAATAATAATGACAATAGCGATGATAATGATAATGATAAAACAATAATGATAATGATAATGATAATGATAATAATTATAATCATAATAATAATAGCTACGATGATAATTATGATAATGATAAGAAAAAAAGTTAAGAGTAAGAATAAGATAAGAGCAATCATTTTGTATTACATACTACATTTTTTTTCTTTTACCTAACGCCTATTCACACCTTTCGGGGGTGGCGTGTAGACTATTTCTGGCATTTTACTGTTAGGTACACACTATTTATACACTAAAGCTCCGTCCACACTATCGGGCATTGCCCGCGGGCACAAGCGAGCAGTTTGCCTGTTGACGGGCTCACCGCTTGTGCCCGCGGGCAAACGAGTAAAATGCCCGCAATAGTAGGTGAGCGATTTCACCAGGCACTGCCTGCCGCGCCAGGCAGTGCGTCGCTGCCAGACATACGAGGTTACATGTGGAGCTTTGGAGTGGAGAAGTGGAGCCACTTCTTTTTCTCCACTTTGTCCTTTTTCTTTTTCAGACACATAGCAATGATTATGGTACACAGTGCCAGCTTCTTACGGTCCTTCCTGCTTTTCATTGTTGTCGTACCGCACACAGTTTTCCTGAATAGAGAACGGCTACACTGCCTGGCTGCTCAGCTGCTCGCCTCTGACTGGGCCAGGCAGGCTCTGCTGTGTGGACAACAGTTTCAGTGTGCCCGCGGGCTTTTCCCCGTGACGGGCACTGCCCGGGGGGCTTTGCCCGCTAGTGTGGACGGAGCTTAACACACATGCATACACTCCACATTCACCCTTACAGAAGTGAAGGATTGTCACCCTCAGCTCTTGCCAGGAAAACGAGGTCACAACTCTTCGGCTTCCATCCCGCACATATTATCTACTAGATCAGTGTTTCTCAACCTTTCAAGCTTTGTGGACCCCTTACATCCACTTATATATTCAGGGGACCCCTTGGTACGGGATTAGATAGGATATAGTCATTCTACATTTGTATGTAAGAATGGTTAATAAAAGGTTTTCTTTTCACAGGAAGTGGTGTTTATTATTATCAGATTGTTTTCATTGTACAAACATGATACAAAAATAAAAGGAAAAAAAAATCCGTGTATATTTACGAAATGGAAAATATAGTAAACTTCACTTCTAAGAAAACATAATAATTAGGCTTTCAAAAAGGTAAACTCTTATTTAGCGACTCTGAAAAATTAAGTTACAAATAACATGGTCATATAAAAAACTTGCCACATAAAAGTTTGTTTATGATCAATTAACTTTTTCTTTATCTGCAAATGATGTTTATGTTTCACTTAATGTGATACTTGCTGGTGACTGCTAGCAATGATGTTATCAATGCGTGGGGGTATTCTTGATAAACTGACACGCATGTCATCTTCGATCCTTAATCTTGACCTATATTTAGTTTTCAGTGCTGTCATGGCTGAAAAGCTTGACTCACATAATATTGACTGTGAGGCTTCTGGGAGCTTCATGTCAATATTCTCAATGAAGGGGTTTTCTATCCACTGGTAAGAAGCAGCGTGCTCCTCAGTTAGCTCAGGGAAATAGCCGTTGAATTTCTCCAACAACTTTGACAGGTGCAATGTTACCTGTGCTTTGACTACATTGAAACTAATGCCTCTGTCTTGAATGAATGCATGCATATTTTCAAACATATCAGTGATTCCTGACGAGGTACGAACACGCCACAACTTGAGCTTTCTTTTGAATGCCACAACTTTTTGGTACTGAGAAATGTTGTTTGTGTTTGCACCTTGCATTGCTTTGTTCAGCTTATTTACTTGGCTGAATATGTCTACCAGGTAGCTCAGCTGAAGAAGCCATTTATCATCATTAAAGAAATCTGCAAGCTCAGGCTTCTTCTCTGAGAGGAATGTACACAGCTCCTCCCTTAGGCTGAATAAGCGTGTGAGCATCCACCCGCGGGACAACCATCTCACCTCTGTATGCATAAGTAGAGATATATAATCTGCACCTACTTCCTCACAGAGTGCAGCAAACAGTCTGGAATTTGTGGCCCCTGCTTTAACGAGGTTTACAATTTCTACAGCAGTGTTCATAACTGCGTGAAGCCCAGGCTCCAAGTCTTTTGCAGCGAGCATTTCTCTGTGCAAAAAACAGTGAGTCATAATGGCACGGGGAGCAACTTCAAATATTCTGGTCACGACTCCTTTATGCCTGCCAGTCATGGTTGCGGCGCCATCAGTACATATTCCGATGCAATTAGTCCAACTGATTCCATTATCCTTAATAAAGTCATCCAGAGTTTGAAACACGTCCATTCCTGTAGTTGTTATTCTTATCTCTTTGCAAAACAAAAATTCCTCTCGTAATTCATTATCCCACATATAGCGCACAAACGCCAGTAGATGTGACATTTTGGACACATCTGTTGATTCATCCAGCTGGATGGCAAAGTCATTGTTACGGAGACGTGCAGTGCATTGTTCCAGTATGTCTTCAGACATTGATGAGATGCGGCGTTGCAGTGTCATTTGATATTGGAATTTTTGTTAATGCCTTAGCTTTTTCATCCCCTTGCATTTCCCTGACAATTTCAATTGCACAGGGCATGATCAATTTTTCCCAAATTGTGTGAGGCATTTTCTGAGCCACAATATATGAGATCTTAAGCAGTTTTTATCCATAGTGGTAGTGGCCTTTAACCCGACTTGTGCACTGCGCAGTTCTTTAGCTTTGCGCTCAAAAAATTATCTTGACTTATCCTTGTACTAACAATGCTTTGCCTTGAAGTGCCTAATTAACTTGGAGGGCTTCATACTCTCATTGGACAGTACTCTGCAGCAAAGGACGCACTGTGGCTGTTCAACACCTTCACTTGTACTTACTACAAAGCCATAGTTAAGGTAAATATCATCATATTTCCTAATTTTTGAGTCCATAACATGACCAGAATTAATCTTTCTCTTCCTCTCAACGGATGTGACCTCTGACTCATCATCTGAAGATTTTAGCTCATCACTCTGTTTGTTTGGTAGTTCTTGTTTTGATGAGGACGGTCTAATAACATATTTGTCCACTTTCTTCACAGACAGGTAAACATCAGTCTGGAAAAAGAAAGAAAGAAAAAAGTTTTAAGGTGAAGAAGACCTACATATTTGTTGCACAGTGTCATTATTATAGTCTGGTGAAATGAAAAACAAGCAAACAAACAAATTAAACAACATTATGCGAAAACTTACAATCCACAAGGACAGCCAGTCACGCCACGTGTTCAGTCAGCAGCAGTCGTCAGCAGAATGAATACAGCTCTAGGGCTGAGCTCTGGGCAACGCGCTGTGTAGCTATTGCATCATGTTATGCCACCCCGGAAGCAACGTTGCCAACAAATATAACTTCCTCACTTTTTTAAAGCATTTAGTGATAGAAACATTATAATATATTATACAAATCATCGCCACATTCTGAGAGACGCAACTAGCCAGGGAAAAACTAGAAAAAAACTGGACATCTCGATTAAGACACATTGTGTAATCATGAATTATAAAAAACTGAGCCATGACAGGATTAACTGTAATATGTTGAATTCCCCGTCCTGCGGACCCCTTGATAGGTTTCTGCAGCCCCCTAGGGGTCCGCGGAACCCTGGTTGAGAAACACTGTACTAGATGAACAGGGGCTACAGCAAGGATAATATACTCGAGGATATGGGACTGTGTTAAAGTTTGGAGGTAAGCGACGGTGCTGCTACCTTAAGCCCTCTTCACACATTCTATAATGGAACCACGAACGCGCCAACAATGCAATGCGCAGCGCCTTCATGGTCCTGGTTATGGGTCCATCGTGACCGATCGTGACGCTCGTGACGCGCTCTGCCGAGGCCACGAAGAGTTAGTGCGTGCACTAAAAAATCGGGAAGCTCCCCGACTTTTGTACCCAACGCAGCGCTATCGTAAGTCTATCGTGACGCTATCGTTATCTATGTAGCAGCTTCGTGACACTATCGTGATCGTCGTATGTCTATCGTGACGCTAAGAAACCGTTACGCGTGCTTTCATCCCTACATTCCCCCCCTTTTTTGCACCCTCTTCCGCCTTCTACCCCCTTTCTCATTCACCTCCACCCACCCCCGACTCCTTCCCCCTACTCCCAGCACCACATGGTGACACTCCACCCTCCTTTTAACCACTCACATCTCCACCAACACCAACAACGCCTTCGAATCTCCATCCCCAACCCCCCTCTCTCCCGTTTCCCCACCAACACCTACACCCCCTTCTTTATTACAACCCCCCTCCCCCGTTTTCCCCCTTCTCCGTCACCATCACTCACCCCTGTTTCTCCCACCATCTCTATCCCCCCCTTCCTTTTCCATTACCATGGCAACACCCACCCACGTGTGAGGCATGTTGCTAGCTAGCTCTTGACGCTATCGTGATACGTTCATGGCACCGTCATGGCACTGTCGTGTTTATCGTAGCTCTATCGTGACGACAAAATGACCGTTGATTTTCCATTCGTGACTTAGTCTTACAGCTGTCATGACTCCATCGTGACCATCTTACGACCGTCATAACACATACGTACAGGCAGCGTGACATTGTTGTGAGGCTATCGTGGTCTCCGTTTATCGTGGTCAAATTTCACGATAGCGTCAAAAATAAAATTGGTGGCGCTATCGTGGTTCGATTATGGAATGTGTGAAGGGAGCTTTACGGCAAAGAAATCAAACAACCAGTTTTTAAGGGTAACTCAAGTATTTTTACTCGCCTTCACAGTCGTTAGCCGCGCGTGCTAACGACTATGAATATTTATATCACCATTATCATAAGTGTTAATATATTTATCAATATCGTCCCGGTGGTGTAATACAGTGTTTAGCGCTCTCGGTTCACAACTTAAAGTGACCCGGGGTTCAAAGATGACAGACAAATCAGGCTTGTCTTCTTCCACGCTGTAACCCCTGTTCACCAAAGGTCTTCTTCTCAGAGGGCCTTGGTTCACCTGGCAGGGAGAAAGTACTTGAATTAAGCCGAGGGCTTGTGACCTCGAAATCTGGGCCGGAAAAGAGGCTGGCAATCTTTCCCTTCTCTAGGTGTTGATTTGGTGTGTGTGTGTGTGAGTGTGTGTGTGTTCACCTACAGTCTTGTCCACGCAAGCTGGACTCGCAATCGCCAGATTTCACCCTCCCGGAGTGAGCTTGGAGCTCATTATTACCGATCTTTGCGTAATGCTGTGACGTCACACACCACATCCCCCATCTCCTTGCTCAAGAGGGACAGTAACCGTCCGAATTTGTCGGTTAAAAAATTCAGTGTTGTAGGTCTCGAGACTGGTCTTGGTCTCGAGACCAATTTGATGTGGTCTTGGTCTTGGTCTTGGTCTCGTTTGATGTGGTCTTGGTCTTGATCTTGGTCTCAAAGCTTCTGGTCTCTGAGTTTGGCTCGAGACCAGGTCGAGACCAGGGTTAAAAAGTGCATCGCGGCGTGGGGAAGGTCGTAGTGCAGTATGACTTGTATTCCCGTAGGATTTGCGTGTCAAAATAGATTTTTTTGCATTTCCTGGTTGATTTGGGGTTATACTGTGCGAAAATGGAGGGGGCTACATTTTTCGACCCCTGGAACCCCCTTTTGGGGGGCGTTTTCTGTCCAGGGGGTCCCGGAACTGACAATACTACTAACTCCACTAATAATGAACCAATCTTTATGATCTTGGTAATTCACATTCCGGTGAGGTGTCTGACGCTACCTGCTCCTCGAGCTGTGCTTGAACTGACGAAGTGTTCATGTAAAGCTGGATGTAGAGGAATGTGTAGTTGTTGTAAGAATGGCCTTCCGTGCACTCCACTGTGCAAATGCTATGGGCGTGATTGCTCAAATTCCACCAAGAATGACGGACACGTCAACGACGATGAAGATGATGTTGAGTGTTAACCAAAGACATGTAGCATTTCGACATGTAGCATAGCTATTCTTGTTGTTATAGCTTTTCTGAGTTTTTTTAGGTAGTTTTGTTTGTAATGGTTTCTTGTTCAAGTCGATATAGCATGATTGTTATTCGATTGATGTTATCTTATCTATCTACATTGTAGTGTGGACTACAGTTTTGGCGATATAGCTGTATTCTTTTATCTGGTCAGTTATCATGATTATGTATATCACATAAACCGTTTTGTTCTTGTTTCGAATATTTGCAGTATATGAGTGATGTGAAACTTTTACATTGTGAAATATTGGCAAGCTACCTGTATTATTTTATCTGGTCAGTTGTGTTTGTGACACAAAGCATTTTGTTGTTCTAGTCGGGAACTAGGTACTTTTTTGTCACCAGAAATATATGTACAGTATATGAGCGATATGCTCTCTTTTCATGGAACAATTGAAAAACTCAAACAGTAAATATAGTGTTTTCATTGAGTAGGTAACATCTGAATGATGTTAGTAAATACTTTGAACATATGATGCAATCTTTGTCCTTCATTTTTAAATCATATCAATTATCGAACAGTGAGTTGGGTGTGAATAATAATTGATGCTTTGAAAAAAGGCTAATACCTCATGACATTCATTATCTCTAAAATGAGTGGTCCGGTGACAAAAACAACTGCTCCATTCAGCTTTCTGTACCTGAAAACCCTGAAAAAGAGGTATTATATGACAAGGGTGTTAACATCGTGACAAATTTTGTTGATCGGACCCCGTTCAGACCCCGTTGACGTCATGCCTCCGCCGGAAATTGATGATATTCATTTCCGGTCAGCTCAAAAGTCTCATAAATTGATTTGTCATCATCAGAAACCCCTGAAATAATACCAAGATCATAAAGATTGGTTCATTATTAGTGGAGTTAGTAGTATTGTCAATTCCGGGACCCCCTGGACAGAAAACGCCCCCTAAAGGGTCGAAAAATTTCCAGGGGTCGAAAAATTTGGCCCCCTTCATGTACCCATAGTATAACCTCAAGTCAACCAGAAAAAACAATAAAATTAATTTTGACACGCAAATCCTACGGGAGCTGTTTTTGTGACAAGTCATACTGCACTATCGGAATTTATTATCATACACGGAGAAAAATCATGGCTGTTTCGATTCACGGCGCGCCATACAGCGCTGTACTGTCTATAGACACTGCCTGACTAGCTCTACGGTGATGATGCATTAACTAAGCCCTGCGAGCGCTGATAGAGTGCGTGCGAGTCGAGAGAACATGCATGACGTGGCCATTCTCGCAGTGATAATCTCCGTTTGCACGCACGCATGTTTGCAGCTCTGTTCACCTCCATGTACTTCATATATGTGTAGGCCTATGCAATCCCCGCACCCTTCGTACACCACAGGTTTAGCAAGCTCGCTTGGAAAATGTAACCACAAAAATTGCTATTTTTCTATGTTTGTTTCTTCATGCCAACGAAGCAATGAAAGCAGAAATATTTGACCTAGATGTTCAGTTGTTCACATATATTAAATTTTGTAAATATATTTCCTCCCTTATACGTTACCCTTACCCCCCCCCCCCCCCTTCTACCAGAGCTCGTTAGTCGTTACATCGAACACATCTGGCAGCGGGGTTGCCAGGTGCACAAACCACAAAATATACTTTTGGCATTCACACTTTACTTTTTTGGCATTTTCAATTTTTTATCATAAGAAAATGAAATTCAATTGACGAATATTTCTGGCAAATTCCAAAATTTGTTGAGTAATTTCTGGCAAGAAATACAACAATTGGCAGAACCTGGCAACTCTGTCTGGCAGTGACATAGGACGTCGGACAGTGAGGTGTACTGGACTAGTCTCGCTTAGTTTCCGTTCGCACACCGGAATGAGTAATCATGTCGGCATCTTCAGCAGATATCAAATTTGCGTTCAAGGACCACAAGGAGCTTTTTGATAAGAAACACGGAAACCAGAAGCAAACAACAGTTTGTAATTTCTGCAAGCAAAGCATCACGGACAAGGCTGGCACGACGTCGGCTTTTATCAAGCACTTGCGGCAATCCCATCCGAACAACTTTGGACAAAACAGTTTAGTTTTTACGCAGTACAGACCAAAAACATTCAGATAATAGTCATATTTATAAAAAAAAAATGTATATGCCTGTTCTTGGTTTTGATCTGTTTCGGAAGGTCTGGTCTTGGTCTTGGTCTTGGTCTCGGAGGGTCTTGGTCTCGGAGGGTCTTGGTCTTGGTCTCGGAGGGCTGGTCTTGGTCTCGGAAGGTCTGGTCTTGGTCTTGGTCTTGGTCTTGGTCTCGAAGGGTCTGGTCTTGGTCTTGGTCTCGGAGGGTCTGGTCTTGACTACAACACTTAAAAATCCTCGTGAGCGAGCGAAGATAACTACATAATAGCAGGCCAACGATCTATCCACTTGACCATAATGACGTGTGTGTGTGTGTGTGTGTGTGTGTGTGTGTGATTAACCCACGGCCTGATCATGCGCCTGACATGCGATCGCTAGTTGTAACCCTCCCGGAAAGAGCTTTGAGCTTATAAAGACCGATCTCTGGGTAAAGTTGGGACCACATACCCCATACCCTCTCTAAAGGGAGACAATGACTGCTCGCGTTTCCAATGAAAAATTTCTTGAGCGTAGTGGTTGTTTTCGATTGTAGTGGTTTGCACGCTCGGTTCGCAACCGAAAAATCCCGGGTTTGATCCCCGGGCGGAGCGGAGGAAGATGGGTGGTCTCCTTAACCCTAGAATGCCATTTTCGGGTAAATTTCTACCAGCGTCTTATCTCTCCCGTGTTTACCACGTGATAAGGAAGGGTACGCAGCTGTCCTTTCACAAGTGCTCACTGCTCAGTAACTCAGTTCATCCCAGTCTTTTGCCGTGATAGGTAGTACGCCTTTTATCTTCTATAATACCACTTATATTTTGGGATCGAAGTGAATTTTACCCGACGTTAGCATTACCCGATATACTTGTAGGTGAGTTTTACCCAACGCTAACAATACATGCAATATTTTTTTCACGTGACATTTTCTTTACTTACAGTGAAATAATTATTCTAAGGTAACTATAAGGCATTATAAGTGTGCAAAATGTCAAAGATAGCTCTCAGTGATGACGAACTAGATAATGTTATGGATATAATAGGCCTAACCTTGTAATTTTCTTTTAGGTAGTGAAATTTGTTCCAGGTTAACTAAAACAAATTGTATTAGACTAGCACAATGAATGCATCTTCATGGTGTAGTGGCTAGCTCGCCACTACGAGTCTACGAATCCGCGGGCCCTGGTTCGAATCCCGGCCAGGGCAGTCGGCGTTGTGCACCCCAACCAGCTGTTCATCCTTCCTTTCGCTATTGGTCGATAAATGGATACCTGGGGAAACCTAGGGAAGGTAACTATGGTAACCCGGATGTCACACTAGCCCTGTGTCCCGGGGTAGCGAGTTGTTACCCACCGCAAGCTCGAGGGCTAATGCAACGGAGATTAGCATCGCATGAGAGAAAAATCAATAGGAATTTATAGGAAAAGCCTAATGGCCGATAAAATAGCAGTGTTTGGTCACTTTCAGCGGGTTGGTATCTCAAAACTTAAAATTATTAGGAAATGAAGTAATTTTACGCAACTTGAAATTCAACCCTTTTTCTTCGCTCCTCATTTCAGGCCATGGTGGCTTGTAAGAAGAGTGACACACCTTGCTTGAATTTACAGGAACCAATAATACTCTTGATCAAAGCGAATGAACCTCGAGCAAATATTTACTGTGTTATAAATTTCAATGTTTAAGTTATTAAAAAATAATGGTAATTTTGTTTACTTTTTTTATAATATCTCATGTAACTTAATTTTCTTATACTTTGTGTTCTTTTTTGCATGTAGAGGAAATGTGAGAGTTGTGTTTTAATACCGTGTTCTTGGACTAAAAAAAAGTTGAGTGTAAGTATTTTAATAATTTTCCTAAAATTGGTTAAAATACACCCGTAGTTAGCACTAGCGTTACTTTTTTTTCACATTATCATTCTAGAGTTAGAACCCGAGCCCCTGTTCACCCAGCAGTGAGAGGGCAGCGGGTGTTAGCCGGGGGTTGTGTTCCGTCTCCCGGGGTGATGGCTTCGGCCAACAAGCACTAAGGAAGCAAAATAAAATGTAGATATGGAGACGGGACCATATGATTGTAGATCAGGCCCTGTAAAATACAAAAAAAAATACAACTAGGTAATGCACACACACACACACACACACACACACACACACACACACACACACACACACACACACACACACACACACACACACACACGCACACACACACACACACACTCCGTAGTGTAGTGGTTAGCACGCGCGGTTCACATCCGAGAAGTCCCGGGTTCGATCCCCGGGCGGAGCGGAAACATATGGGCTGCTTCCTTAAAACCCCAGTCCCTGTCCACCCAGCAGTGAATGGGTACCGGGTGTCAGCCGGGGGTTTGTGACCCCCCTCCCGGGGTGGTGGCTTCGGCCAACACTAACCACTAAGGATGAATGATACAAATGTTGATATGGAGACGGGGCTATACGAGCGTTGCTCTGGCCCTGTAAAATACAACTAGATAAAAGAGATGAATACACACACACACACACACACACACACACACACACACACACACACACACACACACACACACACACACACACACACACACCACACACACACACATACACACACACATACAGACACACACACGCCAGTATACCAGGCTTCAGCGAGCATGCTAATGGCAAACCCAGTGTCTCATAAGACACATACAGTTGTGTCTTTGACACTGTTGTAAAGTATATATACCGAAGTACAAAATTCTTTAGTACCTTTTTTGTTATGTAATTTTCAAACAGTACTTTTACGTAATTGGATTTTAATAACTATAGATATATTTTTTTATTCAACTTGATTTCTTCACTCTTTGTATGTACGTAATAAATTTTGTCAATGTTAAGTGGCACTATATTTCTATATCAGAAATGTACTACATCAGTGGGAGTGGGCCGGTGGTGTAGTAATTGGTTTAGTACTCAATGATCAAGGTACTTTTTTTAACTCTTACGCAAGTACATTTAACTTTGGGTACTTTTCTTGTACTTTGACTAACATTTTGCCATTTCAACAATACTGCAGCTTTAGTAACAAAGCTAGATACTTTCTACAACACTGGTCTTTCATGCAGTGATGTACATTATCAGAGACAGGATGGGTGAGAGATGGGTGACAGGGTAACTAACCTGAAAGGCGCCAGCCACTAGCAGGAAGCCAACCATCACCAGCACCCACTTGCTCCAGGCGTAGTCTGCAACAAGAAATCTTAAGTAAGTAGGCTGCCATTTGAGATGTATAACCAGATAAATACATAGTTGTATCTATCTGGTGGTAACACACATTACCTGTACTTGTGTTTGTATTTTTTTTTTTTTTACATCACAAGTGACTGGCCAAGGGCAAACCAAAAAGAGGTAACAAAAAGCCAAGTTGTTAGTTGCCAATCCCTATAAAGAAGACAGTAAGAGAATGAAGAAAGGGGGGTGGGCCAATTTAGTTAGGAAGATGTCTTGTCACTCCTCTCTTGAAAAGAATGAAGTCGTAGGCAAGGTGGAAAAATATAATCAGGAATAGAGTTCCACGGTTTACCAGTGAAAGGGATGAAAGAGCAAAGATACTGATTAACTCTTGCATTAGGAAGATGGACATAATAGGAAAAAGAATGAGTAGAAAGTCTTGTGCAGCGAGGCCGTGGGAGAGGGGAATGGCATTCAGTTAACAAGTTCAGAAGAGCTGTGAACATGAAAATAACGGTAGAAGATAGCAAGAGAAGCAACATTGCGGGGGTGATTTAAAGATTGAAGACAGTCAGTCAGAGGAGAAGAGTTGATGAGACGAAAAGCTTTTGATTCAGCCCTGTTTAGGAGAGCTGTATCAGTGGATCCTCCTAAAATATGTGAGACATACTCCATACATGGGCGAATAAGGCCACTGTACAGAGCAAGCAACTGGGAGGGTGAAAAAAATTACGCAGACGCCACAGGACACCTAACTTCTTAGAATCTGTTTTAGCAAGAGATGAGATGTGAGATTTCCAGTTCAGATTTTTAGTAAAGGATAGTCCAGGAATGTTCATTATAGAAGAAGGAGACAGTTGAGTGTCATTGAATTAGAAGGGATATTTGTCTGGTAGGTTTTGTTGAGTAGATAGGTGAATAAATTGGGTTTTTCAGGCAATGAACAGAACAAGGTTTGCTTTGCCCTAATCAGAAATTATAGAAAAATCAGAAGTTAGGCGCTCTGTGACATTTCTCCGTCAATCACTTAGTTCCTGTTGAGTTTAACGTCTAATGAACGACGTTGAAATATGCAGGGTAGAATCATCAGCGTAGGAGTGGATAGGGCCTTGAGTTAGACTTGATCATTAATGAATAATAGAAAGAGAGTGGGTGATAGGACAGAACTAGGGTTTCCTTCCCGGGATCTCGGGATCCCGATGGTGGGGTTCAAATTCACTGGTTTGTGTTATCGAGAGCTTATCTCAAGGCGTATATGTGACACAGTTTGTAGACTGCTATGAATGTTGGCGCGGTTTTTGTATGCAATTGAAAATTGCGCTTCGGGAAGGCTTGCCGCAGTCGCTCAGCAGAGCCTTCCGGAAGGCTTGCCGCAGCCCACGGGTTAATAAAGAGAACATTGCTTCAGTGTCATAATATTTATCAATTCAATTGCCTTGCAAATAATATAAAGATACTACACTAATGAAGTATGTGGGGTTCGCACTTCGCACAGCATTAGTTAGTACAAATATTACCTGATGCGGGAGATCCTGGGATCCCGGGAAATATCCTGGTTTGTCCCGGGAATCCCGGGGAAAACCCCAAAAGAAAGCCTAAGACAAACTAAGAAAGAAACGAGGAAACCCTAAGACAAAACCCTGAGGAACACCACTATTGATAGACTTAGGAGAAGAACAATGACCGTCTATAGTAGCTGCAATAGAACGGTTTGAAAGGAAACTTAAGATGAAGGTGAAGAAAGGATAGAAACCGAATGAGGGTAGTTCGGAAATTAAAGATTTGTGTCACATTCTATCAAAACCTTTTGATATGTCAAGGGCAACTGAAAAAAGTTTCACTAAAACCCCTAAAGTAATCGTCCAGACCCATTTTTTGTTTTGCCTAATTATGTTGAATAATCATTCACAACACCTAATCCTCCAAAAATAATTGATTTCCAGGCCTTATTTCCGTAAAAACACTACTTTTGTGAAAAGCGCGCGAAAAAATCTTTCTTCCCTCCAACAGGGCCACGAATATTATTGATGACGTCACAGAAGTTGCTCAAATGTAAACAACTGTCGTCTGCATTTGTGACACCCGTCGTATCGACCAGCAAATGTAAATGATGAGCGATTGTAGATCGGTGTCAGACATTGAATCTGTCGCTGTGACAGATGTAGAGTATGATGCTCAATCTGAGACTGAAGTAGATGATGCTGGTCGCGTATATGTGGAAAACCAACCGCCGAATGTGATAGGATGTTCGAGCCAGAATACAAAGCTCGCTATGGTGTGTGAGAAAGAAGAGAGAGAGAGAGAGAGAGAGAGAGAGGAGAGAGAGAGAGAGAGAGAGAGAGGAGAGAGAGAGAGGAGAGAGAGAGAGAGAGAGAGAGAGAGAGAGAGAGAGAGAGAGAGAGAGAGAGAGAGAGAGAGAGGAGAGAGAGAGAGAGAGGAGGAGAGGAGAGAGGTGGTATACGATGATACATAAGCAAAAACACTAAGAAACCAATAAAAATGCATGTTTGAAGGAGGAAGAGGAGGGGGAAGAAGAAGAGGGGGGGGGAGGAGGAGGGGGATCAAGACTCAGGACAATAATGACCTCGTGATGTTAGTAGACGATTTAGCAAAGAGGAGAGAGGGAAGGCGGGAGAGAGCCGAATGGCGAACAGGTGTTACCGGAACCTGATAATCAGGAGGACCTGGCACCTCTCCAAAACATGGATTGGTAAGTAAGGGAAACTATAATGTTTGTGTGGGAATCACAATGAAGGTACTTTCGAGAGAATCCCATGGTTAGTTTTGAAACACACACACACACACACATCTCTGATTGTCGTTCGAAAGGATAAGGGGGGAGGGGGGGGGAGAGAGAGAGAGAGAGAGAGAGAGGAGGGAGAGAGAGAGAGAGGGAGAGGAGGAGAGAGAGAGAGAGGAGAGAGAGAGAGAGAAGAGAAGGAGAGAGAGAGAGAAGAGAGAGGAGAGAGAGAGAGAGAGAGAGAGAGAGAGAGAGAGAGAGAGAGAGAGAGAAAAAAATAACTACTATAAAAAGAAAATGGAGAGGAGGCCTTCACTCTTCAGACAGGGAACTAATTTAGAGAAACTCGAATCTCTCTCTTCAGACAACAAAAAATTCCCTCCTTCTAGGAGAAAAAAATTGTGGTGGACAGCTCTTACCAAATCACTACTAGGGGTGGACGACATCAAAAAAGATTGAAGAGCACTGGTCTAGACGATTACTTTAAGTAGCATGACCAAGATTCAGTTAGGAAAGCTAGAAGATCGCCCTTTACGGAAACCGTATTGACGATCAGATTGTGAGGATTGTGAAGATTGTGAGCAATAGACTTATCAACGATCTTTTGTAAATTGCTTAGAGCAAAGTAAAAGCTATGGACGATTAATTACGCATTATGACGGTAGATGTGAGCAACTTTAGCAAAGAATGAAGTAAAGAAAGATGTTAAGTAACAATTCAAAAGCTGTTAGAAAGGCAAAGAAAACTATACGTTTAGTTGAAGATGAAGTCTTATAACAGGATAATGTAGTCAGAGAAGTGGAGAGAAGAAAGACGAAGTTTCATCACCAGAGGGATTTCAGCATAAAAGCAAGTTTTTAGAAAAGATGAGACTGCTGTCAGACCGTAAGCCTTGAAGATTAGGCAGAAAGAGCGGAAGAATTCTCTTTTATGAGATTTATATGGGCATAGTATGTCCAGAAGTGACGAGAGGAAGTCAAGTCTCACAACCAGAGTGGAATTTTCAGAATGAAGGAGTTTTGGGCGAAGAGTTAGTTAAAGATTGGCAGTTGAACTCGGGCAGATAAGGGCATAGAGTTTTCAGGAGATGGATGGTTACGGTAGATAACTTCTTCTCCTGAAGAAGTTATACTGAACTCCTTCTATCTTGGACAGCATGAGAACAAGCAGAGTTAAACCAAGGTTGACGGGCTTTAGGATTAGAGAAAGTGTGTGGAATGTACGCCTCTATGCCAGAGATTATGACCTCAGTCATGCGCTCTGCACAAAGACATGGGTCTCTGACATAGAAGCAGTAATCATTCCATGGAAAATCTGAGTAGTACTGCCTTAGGTCTTCCCACTTAGCTGAGTTGAAATGCCAGAAGCACCTCCGCTTAGGTGGGTCCCGAGGCGGCACTGGAGCGATAGGACTCCCACTCTAGGCTATAGCGTCTAGGTGTGATTTTTAACAAATATTTTTGGGATTAAAGCATTTTTTTCGCTCATGGTGTTGACAAGTGTTTAAAATTCCATGCAGTGAAATTTTACAACAAAATATTTTAAAAGAAATAGCTTCGCTATATCAAAATTCAAATCCCCCGCAATTTCACTTATTCTTACCATATATGCTCTTTCAAAGCATGCAAAGAAAAATAAAGCATTAGAGGAGCAGGCTAAATAGCTTGATGAAAGCATGAGAAACTTTCACGCCAATCAAACAGAAACAAGTAAACACAAGGGATACAGAAACACAAGGGATAGAACAAAAATGCAACACGGCCATCCCCAGCCCTGACACCGTATATATAGAGGCTCTGTTCTCCCATGAGTCGGACGCCATGAAGGCCAAAACAGCGAGTCTGTCCTCTGACAAATTTGAGACATTGGTCTTAATGATGGGAACCTGCTCAAGATGGAGTTGTCACTAGATAATTTTGAATGAGGAGTCTGAGGACTGAGGGTCTGATTTCATATCAACAAAATATATTTTTGATTGTAGTGCACCTACCTATACTAATTTTTACCCCTTAGTTTGCACTGAAGTTGATCAATTGAGTGAGGAGTCACAATAAGGTGATAGGTGAAATCGGATAGATAGATGAAGTACAAGATAGATGATATGAAGAAGATAAAAGAAGAGAAGAAGAATGAAGATAGATTAAGATGTAGATAGGTGAAATGTGAGGTATGGCATCTGTGTGGTGCTGAGGGGTAAGTATGAAAAATTTCAAATAAATACATTATTGATTACATTAATATATTAGTGATTTAGTCAATAATAGATATATTTTCGATTGGTACATTTACCTTTATTTTTGCAGTGAAAATATCAAAAAATTGGTTTTCGGATTTGCTGACTTATAGTTGCAGAAAAAAAAAGTTCAAGAAAGTTGCGCATTTGCGGTTGCGAAAAGTAAAAAGGTTAGGTTATGCGTAAGTGCCTTTGTGGAAGTGGAATTTCGTTGAGCGCCACCCAGAGGTGTGCGTGCTACGACTGCCTGGTGCCAACTGACTCTGGTCACTCGAGGCGGGACGACACTAAAATAATAATGTAATATGGCTATTCAAGGCAATAATAATGTAAACAATGAACAAAAATAAAGATACATATACCAAAAAATGTACATCCTTACTGCGAACAGGACAGGATAGGGACAGTGAGAAGGGGAAGAAGGGGCAGGAGCCTCAGCAGGAGAAGAAGTAAAGAGAGGAATGTTCATGACTCTCTAGACCAGTGTTTCTTAACTTTTTTACCACCACGCCCTCTTTAGTAGTCCTTGCCTCCATGGCCCTCCTCCCTAAACTTCTTCAACCAAGATATTTAAAATTTATCCTGAATCAGAAAGAAAAACTGATAAATGCTTGTTTTTAGCACTTTTATTGTGCACATAATTATTCTTGAACACCTTGCTATATACCCAGCAGATTTAGTTACATCACGTTTAAGGGGCGCCGCACACCAGACCACACCATTCCTCCTGACTGGAAAAGGGGGCTGGTCGACCCTATCTGGAAAGGGAAAGGGGACCGTCAGGACTGCAACAATTACCGCGGTATTACACTGCTCAGCGTGCCAGGCAAGGTGCTTGCCCATCTATTGCTGACACGGATCCGCAGTCATCTGCTGAAGCATCAGAGACTTCAGCAGTCTGGTAAGTCAACAATGGACCGTATCCTAACGCTTCGTGTCCTGGTGGAACGCCGACGTGAGTTTCGACAGAGGATGCTTGCAGCCTATGTTGATCTCAAGAAGGCGTTTGACTCAGTGTATCGTGAGTCACTCTGGGATCTTCTGCGACTTCGTGGGATTCCTGCAAGGACTATTGGTTTGATGACTGGTCTGTACTCTGGAACTGAGAGTGCTGTGAAGTGTAGGGGAGGTGTATTCAGCTTCTTTCCTGTTAATACAAGAGTGAGGCAAGGGTGTGTCCTTGTCCCATTACTTTTCAACACTTGTATGGACTGGGTATTGGTTGGGCAAAGTTGTAGATCAAAGTGATTGTGGAGCATCCCTCGGCAATACCAAGATCACTGATCTTGTTTTTGCCGATGATGCAGTAATCTTTGCTGAGTCACTGGAGGTCCTGGTGATGGCTCTCGAAGCGCTGCACGAGGAGGCAAAGCCTTTGGGACTTGAGTTCTCCTGGCTTAAGACCAAGTCCAGGTGTTTGAAGGTTTACTAGATGAAACAGTACAGTCTGTTCATGCGTGCGGCGAGGACATTGAGATCTTGGAAAGTTTTACATACCTAAGTAGCGCAGTCCATAATGACGGCGGGTCACATCAAGAAGTCTTACGGCAGATTGGCATAGCCCACGGTGTTATGGACTCGCTCAGCAGGAGTATTTGGCGTTGTTGGTACCTGTGCAGGAGGACAAAGATCCGGACATTCAAGTCGCTTGTGATCCCTGTCTTACTCTATGGTTGTGAGACATGGACACTAAATAGCGACTTGAAGAGACGAATCGATGCCTTTGGTAATAAGTGTCTTCGCAGAATCATGGAGTATCGCTGGGATGATTACGTGTCTAATCAACGATTGCACCGTGAGACTGAATCGAGGCCTATTACCTGCATAGTCCGTCAGCGCCAACTTCGGCTATATAGACATGTGGCACGCTACCCTGAAACCGATCCCTCCCATCGGGTTGTATCTGTAAGAGACAATCCGGCGTGGAGGAGGCCAAGGGGGCGACCACAAGGCTCGTGGCAAGTTGATGTTTCCTGTCGAGAGTTGCTTGGTATGGAAAGGGAGCCTGCATGGGGACTCGCGCGAGGTGACCCCCGGGAGTGGCGTCGTAGGGTGGGCGAGGCGATGCGCCCCCCGGCGTATGCCCCCAATGATTGATTGATTGATTGTTAGCTGGTGTACGGACGAAATAGCGTAGGGTCGCGTAGCTCCTGGTGTGCGGCAGACTTCGCTTCAAGCGAAGGGATAATTATAATAAGGGCAATCATAATAATAATTACGGTGCGGCCGCACCAGAATCGAGAAAGCGAGCGAGAGCCTTATCAAAAATAGATAAAGCTCTGGCCGTATAATAATAATAATAATAATAATGATAATAATAAAAATCATAATAATAATAATAATAATAACAATACTACTACTACTACTAATAATAATAAGGATAATAATAACCATAATATGTAATAAATGATAATGATATTAATAATATTGATAATAGTAATAATGATAATAATAATAATAATAATAATAATAATAATGAAAATAATGATTGCAATAATGATACTCATAATGATAAAAGAAATGGTAGTTTTGATAAAATAATAATAGTAATAGTAATAAATATAATGATATTAACAATAATGATAACAATAACAAAAATAACTAGGGGGGGGCACTCAATAGAGCGCATACCTCTGCCCGAATATTTCATTCACCATGTTAAAGGCTAGGGAAAATCGGATTTTCAATTGGTTGCCAGGGCAACAGTTGTGATTTGATTTCATCCAAAATTTAATAATTTCTTCCTTAACCCACATAGACCTGGTATACCAAGTTTGGTCCAAATCTATTCGTAACCTTTCGAGAAATCCTGTACACTAACAAACAAACAGACAGATCGGGGTGAAAACATAACCTCCCTCCAACTTCGTTGGCGGAGGTAATAATGATAAAAATAATGAGTGTTAATAATAATAATAATGATGATAGTAATAATTATTATGCTGACAATAATAATATAAACACAAATAAATAAATAAAATATTGCATATAAGCCTACAGAGTTAGTGAAACATGACAAAGTCTTACCGCAGAGTTTTTCACCCATATTTTTTCCCTGTACAGACTTTTGTTGGAGACTTTTGTTGGTTGGAGTTGGAGGACATGTTGGAGCGAAGGCCGAGCTTCAAGTTTAATACTTGACAGTTCTTCCTTTTTCTCTCTCGGCTCACGCCCTTCTAGGTAATTACCCACGTCCCCCAGGGTTAAGAGCCGCTGGTCTAGACCCTAAGGCCGGCCACACACACACAGGCCCGGCCTATCCGGCAGACGAAAAGGGGAGTGGCTAGAGGCGGCCTGTGTGTGTGTGTGTGGGAGGGTCGTCGCCCTGCGACGGCGAGCCTGTCGCAGCGGCCGGATGAAAATCAGTCGGCCCTTGAAAATTTCGTTCGTCGCGGCCTGCCGCCTGCGTGTGTGCGGGTACGTTCAGGCACGGTCCGCGCCTCACTCAGCCAGATAATGAATAATTGTACCAGTAATAATTATATATATAGTATGTAATAACATTTGTATAATAAATGTGATAATATAATAATACATATGATAATATGAAGATAAATATATATAATAAATAAATGTATATCTAATAATAATTGTATATCTTAAATAATTATACTAGTCACTTGATAATAATCGAAGCTCATTCAAAAAATGCCTGTTCTTCTCTCATACTCTTCTTTTTTCTCTGCTCTTTTCATTCAGGATTTTCATACCATTCACTGCACATGCAGCCATCGCCAACAAGGCGTTGTCGGACAACGAATTCATGTTGTCCACACGGTGGTCCGACGTGTACTGTATTTTCATGCGGCGGCCTCTGTGTGTGTGTGTCTCGTCCGGCGAACGATGCCTCGCCCCTTTTCGTCGGCCGGATAGGCTGGGTCTGCTTTGTGTGGCCAGCTTAAGAGACTCGTTTGAGTTGATCAAGGTGTACTCAGCTCAGTGAAGTCACTAAGGTTAAGGAGTCGCATTGTAGTCCAGTCAAAATATGACCTGAACCCCTCTCACCCCAAACAAATTGCAAGAAATTGTTTTATTGCATTATTTTGTTGTTTCAAGTGTAAATAACGATACAACAAAAGTTTACCAATATTGGCTTACCAAAAATGGGTCAAAATGGCGTCAGGCTTGATGGCCGCCTCTGCCACTAGAAACACCTAATATTCCAGTTAGGAAGGCAGTTAGGTCTTCCGTACTTTGATAAGTGTTCATTTCAGTGAACAAGTGACTTTGGAAAAGTCTAAAAGACAATAACCCCATTATTCTGGGCTCTCAAAAAGACTATAGGCGCAGTCATAATGTCGTGACGTCATCCTGCAATGACGTCAATTTGGTTGGTACATGCACTGAGTTAAGTTATTGTTTTCATTCAGCCATTCCAGATTTTAGATTTTACTAACATTAATTTCTTTTGCATTTCAGAGCATGAGAAGATGGCAAGTCGAGGAAATTGTCCTTTATGTGGCAGTGAGATAGATGGTGAAACGGTGGTGATTGGTGAAAAGGGGGCTGAAGGAATCAACAAGGCCAGCATCGACAGAGGCGACAGTATCGTGGTAGTTGCTGATACCGAGGTGCATAAAAGATGCAGAGTGAGCTATATTAACAAGAATCAAATATACTTGTTCAAGAAAGTCAAGTTACAACCACTTCAACCTGTCAAAAGGAGTGCGCGTGTTTCTGTCGGAACTTTCACCAGTAAATCGCACTGTTGTTCTGTGGCAATGAGATAATAAAATCACCCGGTAGTGCCGATTTAGACCTGGAGAAAATTGCAGACAAACTACAAGCATTTTCTCCTTTTGCTGATGTCTTCCGATATCTTTGCACAATATTATAATAGGTGTAAACGCAAATGAGGATGTGAACGTCCATGACCTGTTTACTATCGGCAAGGAAACACTAGCAAAGATGGAAGGACAGTCGGTGTTTTCCTTTTCATACAGAAGGAATATGAAGGCAAAGACCTTGGCATCAGCGTCGACAATGAGAATTGCCGAAGACAGAGCAATAGACTCAGCTTTGTTGTTCCAAAGGTTTCTCGTAGTGTCTCAAACTGCAGAACTTTCACTCGATGAGATCATGAACTACGAACTCTCGTCGTATCCTCAAGCACTCTTTGAAGCAAAACAGATCTTACGGAAGGCAGACAAAGCACAACTGATGCACGCTCTTATAAAGCCCATGTCACAGCCATTTCGGATGAAGCGGTCCTGGAGACTGCTCCTGAAGCAGAACACAATGTCTTAGATGGAGGTTCCCTTCTTCGTCGGCTGAAGTGGTCTGATGGAAGGACCTACACCTCTATTGCCAACGACTATGCAGCATTCACTGTGAAACACTATGGCAAGGCTACGGTAGTCTTCGATGGTTACAGTGGTGGTCCAAGTACGAAGGACAATACACATCAGCGACGGTGACAAAATCGTGACGGTCATAAGGTGAATATCACTGAAACAACCAAATTCATTGGAAAGATGGAAGATTTCCTTTCCAATAACGAGAACAAACAGACACTGATCCATATGATTGCCGATCGCATACAAATCAGAGGATGTCATGTGATACGTGCTATGGGAGATGCTGACTTGGACATTGTGAGGACAGCAGTATCAATGTCATCTGAAAAAAATACCACGCTCATAGGCGAGGACACGGATTTGTTAGTGCTACTGCTTCATTACGCATCTCCGAACGATGGTACAAAGCTCTACTTTCGCTCAGATAAATGGAGTCCTACTGTAGTTTATGACATAAAGGTCATAAAGCAGGTTCTAGGTAGCGAGATCTGTCAAAGTCTGCTGTTTCTGCATGCGTTCACAGGATGCGACACCACTTCCAGGATATTTGGAATTGGAAAGCAGTCTGCTCTGCAAAAGCTGATAAAAGGTGATCCAATCCTGCAAAGTTGTGCAAAGATCTTTAGTACACCTGGACAAGACATGGATGTTATTGTAGACTCTTGGTGTGCACTCATAGTGTCTCTGTTCAATGGCAAACCTGGGGACAACCTATCTGCTGTCAGATACACCCGTCTTTGCAAAAAAGTGAGTGCGGCCAAAAGCTTCGTGACACCCGAACGACTGCCTCCAACATCTTCGGCTACAAAGTATCATTCTCTGAGAAGCTATCTCCAGGTAATGCAATGGATGGGCAAGGGTGAGGATATTGACGTCACTAAATGGGGGTGGAGCCTACAAACCAACAGACTAGTTCCAGTGATGACGGACACTGCACCTGCACCAGAAACACTCCTGAAAATGATTCGCTGCAGCTGTTCCGGTGTTTGCAACACACACCGTTGTACTTGCCGAAAGCATGGACTAGACTGTTCTCAAGCATGTGGACAATGCCAAAATGGCCATTGTTACAACACGCGTCAAGATCCAGTATCAGGTGATGAAGAGGAAATGTGAAATATGGAAATATGAAGCATTGGTCGCCATCTTTGTATGACGCCATTTTGACCCATTTCCGCCAACCCAATTTTGGTAAAATTTTGCTGTATTGTTGTTCACACATTAAAGAACAAATAAACACCATAAAACAATTTTTTGCAATTATTTTAGGGCTGTTGGCTACTTTGACTAGACTATTGTTGCCGTGTTGCATGGCGATACTAGATAGTTTTGCATGGTGAACAGAGATAATAACGTGCAAGAAGACAAGGCAAATTTTGTTCAAACCAGCCGGGGAATGGAATCCTCGTCCTCTTGGACCTAATGGATCTCTCAATGGATCCCGAGCGTGATAAGCAATATATATATATATATATATATATATATATATATATATATATATATATATATATATATATATATATATATATATATATATATATATATATATATTAGGGTGGCACTTAGCCATATAGTGAATTTTATTTTATCCGATTTTTAGGTGTGCGGGTGGTTTTCTGGTTTCATTCCCGTACAAAATAATGTGTGCAAAAGGATTTAAAAAAAATATTAATATTTAGAGGTCGCGAATTGAGGTCAAAGTTGACATTTTCGGGAAAAAATCAACTTTTTCAAATTTACTTTAAACATATTTTGAACAACATTTTCCATCATTAAATTGCATTTCCGACGTATTTTGGCTTTTTTTTGTCTAACAATTGTTTATTACACCACTTCCGGTCGATCGGAGCCAGGCCAGGTCAGGCCAAAACAGGCAAAAACTCGTTAGCCCGCGTTCCGGGGCCGTATTTTGCCCGTTGGTTGGCTCAGTCTTAGTGCACGTTTCGACCGGAAAGGAGTGTCGGTTGGCACCGTGGGCTCTTAGAAACTGTTTACCAACGCCTCTATAACAGTTTGGTTCGTTTTTTATTCGCTCTGTTACATTTTTGTTGCCCAGAAAGTGCTGTTCCTCAGGGAATTTCCAATCATCCTCATCCATTTGACATGTTTCTTCTTTTGACGCATTACATAAAATTTTTATATAATTGACTAATAATAGCCTTCCCCTCTCCTGTTTCCCCAGAGTTGCGATGGCGACGACTAGGTCAAACACGACTGTGTACCTTGTACATAGTACACTGAACGAACTTACGGGAAGCCGACTCCCAACACGAGGATAAGCTCTCCGTCTGTTCCTGCACCTTCATTTGGAACTGAAGCACGAGAAGAAGCCCGCGGCGGCCAAGGTGATCGATGAGGTACTCGCATTCTGGGCCCTGGCACGCATTCCAGTCCAGGCAGCCCACCGGGCGCGCGACAAACTCATCCGACTCTACGATGAGTGGGTCTCCTTGAAGAAGAGCAAGTCGAAGCGCGGGCCGACCCAGGTGGCGAGGGAAGAGGCATTCGTCGCATCCCTGCGTCGCCTCTTCGACATCGCGCACCAAGATGCGCTTACACTCCTCACAGAGGAAGAGGACCGGTTCTTCCTGCTGGCCCAAAGGGAGGACGAGCCCCGCGGTTCTCTCGGTTCTCGAGACATGTCCCTTGCTGTCAAAGAGAAGAAGGTCAAGAAGAAGTTGGAGTCAACGAATCGCCGGCGGGCGGAAGCGGAGGCGAAAGTGTGCCTTGAGCTTGACCGGTCCGTTGTGCTTTCGGGCAGTTCTTCCGCGGGCAGTTCTTCCGACTCCAGTGCCAGTGCCGGCAACAGTCCTACCCGGCCGTTGCGGCGCGCACACGAAGGGAACGTCTTCAACGATGGCGACGACGAGAGGCCCTCAACGTCGGCACATACTCCGAAGCGCATGCGGGCGAGCGTGCGAAAGTCCGTCCTCAACAGTGAACTGGCCGCCGCGCTCGACCGGACCAAGGTGTCCAACCGCAATGCGGTTCACGTGTTATCAGCTGCAGCACGGAACTTAGGACACGACCCCGCCGAGCTGGTGCTGAACCGCGAATCCTTCAGGCGCGCTCGGATGAAGTTCCGAGAGGAGGCTGCCAAGGAGATCAAGGCCGCGTTCAACCCCGACGCCGTTCTCATCGTCCACTGGGACGGAAAGATCGTCCCGGAGAGCGATGGCGGGGGAG
>JACEEZ010010644.1:0-2500 GCA_016584305.1 Chionoecetes opilio | reverse complement strand
TGACTTCAGTCGGTTTTTCATTTCAGAACGATTTCGGCATTTTTTTTTCTTTTTTCAAAGCATTGCTTATTGTATTCTGACAAGCACTTGCCAGATGAAGCAGTATTGTCTTAGAAAACTGTGTGAACATCGACCCCAATAAAAGATGTTACAATATACATGTGAAAAAAATATTAAGCTTTGATACTCGAGGCGAGTATTTTTCCTTGAATTGCTATCTTAGAACGTTTAATAGTAATGCATGTCATCCATACAATTAGTAGATCAACAAAAGAACTTTATTTTTGGCATTCAGATGCGGTGCATCAATATTTATCACACTGTTGACGATGAGTGGTACTCCAGGGCTATTGGTCTGAATTGTAGGGTGGTATTTCATTGCAAAGCCAATGGTTGGACCTTTGTCCATAACTGAGACCTCTTTTTCGGGCATAACAGCCTCTGCCACCAGTGGCGGCTCGTGATAAAATAAAAGGGGGGACTGCAGCTTCACACAACTGTAGGATACATAAATTTTACCTATCTCAGGTATGGGTTGTAGTTGATGTTCACGGATTTCAGGGCATGGTAGTAGTGGTGGTGGTAGAAGGGATTGTGGGGGTGGTAGTGTTGGCAGTAGAGGGGATGGCTGAGGTGGTGATGGTAGTATTACTTGAAAATAAAGTCAGTACCGCTTGATTTTGCCGCCGCCCACCGTCACTATGCACACCGTCTACACGCACTGGCTGGGGACGAGACTAAAAGCTGCACAGCTGCAGCTCTTGGCGTTCATAAGGGGCGCGGCGGCAGCACAGACATGAATCGTACAGCAAATATGAGAGTAACTTACATTTACGTCTGGTTTTAATGAAAATTTCCTTAGTAACGTATTGAAAATAACCTACAATGACTTTTACAATGATATATTTGTTAGTAGTGTATCAATTCTGCTGTGTCTCTAAAGACATCATACACCTGGCAGTGAGGGTCTGGGGGTGCTGCAGCTCCGCAGCAGTGGAAATGAATGATTTTTTATGGATTAGGTGTTTTGAATGGACATTCAACATATCTATGCAAAGAAGAAAGGGTCGGGACGATTACTTTAAAGTAATAGTCCAGACCATTTCATCATTCCTGATTTAATGCAGTCACTACATAGCCATTATCGAATATATCAAAAATACGGTGTCACTTTTTGCATCCAGTCAGCCGTTTTTAAATAATCCGCAATCAAAATCTGCAAATTCTCCGAGCTTCCAAAACACTCCTGACGACTAGAAGACGACGCACCATGGCTCAATGACGTCACAGAAGGCAGCCCCCCCCCCCCCCGCGATAATACAGAAGCACGTAAACACAGAAATGATTATATAGTACTTGAAGAATTTTGAGTGTTTCTGATATTTTTTTGCGATATGGCACATACTTGCATCCTTTATGGGTGCAGCAAGAAAACTGTGCCTTTCCAGACAGCTTAGCACCCGTTTCCGACCGATACGGCCACGTTAAATGTGTGGAGATGGTTTGCGCGCCGGGGGAAGGCAGGCTGTGTCATGTAGTTTGTCGGCCTCCCGGGACATCATCAGCAAGTTTTGTGCGGCGGCTGGAACGGGGCTCATTTTTTCCCCGCGCTTTTTTCAAAAGTCATGTTTTTACGGAAATAAGGCGTGGAAATGAATAAGTTTTTGTGGATTAGGTATTTTGAATCAACATCCAACATGCGTATGCAAAGAGAAAATGGGTCTGGAAGATTACTTTAAAGCTTTACTATACAAACTATAGGGGTATTTTAAACAAGATAGATTTACTGAGAGAAATAACTAGTGTAGAAGATTTTGATATAATAGCATTAACAGAAACATCAATCAATCATTGGGGGCATACGCCGGGGGGCGCGTCGCCTCGCCCTACCTACGACGCCACTCCCGGGGGTCACCACGCGCGAGTTCCCATGCAAGCTCCTTTCCCATACCAAGCAGCTCTCGACAAGAAACATCAACTTGCCCCAGCCACGAGCCTTGTGGGCGCCCCCTTGGCCTCCTCCACGCCGGATTGTCTCTTACAGTTACAACCCGATGGGAAGGATCGGTTTCAGGGTAGCGTGCCACATGCCCATATAGCCGAAGTTGGCGCTGACGGACTATGCAGGTAATAGGTCTCGATTCAGTCTCACGGTGCAATCGCTAATTTGACACGTAATCATCCCAGCGATACCCCATGATTCTGCGATGACACTTATTGCCAAAGGCATTGATTCGTCTCTTCAAGTCACTATTTAGTGTCCATGTCTCACAACCATAGAGTAAAACAGGAATCACAAGCGACTTGAAGATCCGGATCTTTGTCCTTCTGCACAGGTACCGACAACGCCAAATACTCCCGCTGAGCGAGTCCATAACACCGTGGGCTATGCCAATCCGCCGTAAGACTTTTGACGTGACCCGCGTCATTATGGACTGCGCTACAGGTATTAAACTTTCAAGATCTCATGTCCTCGCACACGCAACATTGTACTGCTTCA
>JACEEZ010010642.1:60000-67500 GCA_016584305.1 Chionoecetes opilio | reverse complement strand
TACTACTACTACTACTACTTCTACCATCACCCCGTCATTCATCTTTTCCCCCCCTCCTATCCTCCCTTCCTGCCTCCCCTTCCTCTGTAACCGCGAGTCAGCTGATTAAGGTAAACACTGGGCGGGTCCATTCCCATGCTGGGGATGGGGGGGTCCGGGCTCACTGGACCCGATGGTGAGGGGGGGAAGGGAAGGGGAAGGGGAGGGGATGGGGAGGGAAATAGAGAAAATATTTATGGGAGGAAGGAAGGAAGGTAAATAAAAATGGGTGGGGAGAAACATTTGTGTGTGAGAGAGAGAGAGAGAGGAGAGGAGAGAGAAAAAAGATGAGAGGGCGAGAGGAGAGGAGAGAGATGAGAGAGAGAGAGAGAGAGAGAAGAGAGAGAGAGAGAGAGAGAGAGAGGAGGTGTTTATTCATGCGTTTAGTATTCCAGCTTTATTATCTTTCTCTCTACTTCCTTTTTCCCCTTTTCTTTTCTCCCTTTCCATTACTCTGTCTTTCTCTCTCTCTCTCTCTCTCTCTCTCTCTCTCTCTCTCTCTCTCTCTCTCTCTCTCTCTCTCTCTCTCTCTCTCTCTCTCTCTCTCTCTCTCTCTCTCGCAGCTGGGGGCACAGAGGAATATATATTTACATCACTATGAAAAAAAAAAAAAATTCACCATACCCACCCCAACCAGACGACGATTCTAAAACCAAAAAACAATAATAACTATAAATGATTAGAATAATAAAATAATATAATAGATTACTAGAAAAAAATAGAACAATAAAACTACAAATAAAAACTAGTAAATAAAAAATAATAGGATAGATAACTAGAATAACATATAATCGAACTAGAAAGCTACAAATAAAAACTAGTAAATATAAATTGATAGGATAGATAACTAGAATAACATCTAATCGTACTAGAAAGCTACAAATAAAAACTACTATATATAAATTGATAGGATAGATAACTAGAAAAACATGATCGTACTAGAAAACTACAAATAAAAACTAGTAAATATAAATTGATAGGATAGATAACTAGAATAACATATAATCGAACTAGAAAACTACAAATAAAAACTAGTAAATAAAAAATAATAGGATAGATAACTAGAAGAACATGTAATCGTACTAGAAAACTACAAATAAAAACTAGTAAATAAAAAATAATAGGATAGATAACTAGAATAACATATACTCGTACTAGAAAACTACAAATAAAAACTAGTAAATATAAATTGATAGGATAGATAACTAGAAAAACATATAATCGTACTAGAAAACTACAAATAAAAACTAGTAAATAAAAAATAATGGGATAGATAACTAGAAAAACATAATCGAACTAGAACACTACAAATAAAAACTAGTAAATAAAAAATAATAGGATAGATAACTAGAATAACATATAATCGTACTAGAAAACTACAAATAAAAACTAGTAAATAAAAAATAATAGGATAGATAACTAGAAGAACATATACTCGTACTAGAAAACTACAAATATAAACTAGTAAATATAAATTGATAGGATGGATAACTAGAAGAACATAATCGAACTAGAAAACTACAAATAAAAACTAGTAAATAAAAAATAATGGGATAGATAACTAGAAAAACATATAATCGAACTAGAAAACTACAAATAAAAACTAGTAAATATAAATTGATAGGATAGATAACTAGAAAACATAATCGAACTAGAAAACTACAAATAAAAACTAGTACATAAAAAATAATAGGATAGATAACTAGAAGAACATGTAATCGAACTAGAAAACTACAAAATAAAAACTAGTAAATAAAAAATAATAGGATAGATAACTAGAATAACATATAATCGTACTAGAAAACTACAAATAAAAACTACTAAATAAAAAATAATAGGATAGATAACTAGAAGAACATGTAATCGTACTAGAAAACTACAAATAAAAACTACTAAATAAAAAATAATAGGATAGATAACTAGACACAATGATAACTAGATCATGAATAGCAATAACAATCAGCTTTCCTTTAATCCTTATCTTATCTTTCCAGGTGGCGGCGCTAGATAATCTGCGGCACCTTCGTCACCACCACCACCACCACCATGGCGTTCTCGGGCTTCGCGGGACTCAAGAAGCAGTTCAACAAAGCCAATCAGGTGAGTTACGTGTGTTACGATGACGTGTGTGTGTGTGTGTGTGTGTGTGTGTGTGTGCGTGTGTGTGTGTGTGACGTGGGACTGTGTGTGTGTGTGTGTGTGTGACGTGGGACTGTGTGTGTGTGTGTGTGTGTGACGTGGGACTGTGTGTGTGTGTGTGTGTGACGTCACCTCCCACCCACTAACACACACACAACCACCCACACACACAGAGAGAGAGAGAGAGAGAGAGAGAGAGAGAGAGAGAGAGAGAGAGAGAGAGAGAGAGAGAGATGAGAAGAGAGAGAGAGAGAGAGCAGTAGGGGGTGGAGGCAAACTTGAGACGGGACAAATATAGTGTTGAGTTGTGTTGCCATGGTGATGCCTCCCGCCTCCTCCTCCTCCTCCTCCTCCTCCTCCTCCTCCTCCTCCTCCTCCTCCTCCTCCTCCTCCTCCTCCTCCTCCTCCCTCTCCTCTCGTCCTCCTTTTTTAATCTTTACGTAAAGGGAATATTGCACCAGGGAATTGTAGTAATTGTAGTAGTAGTATAGCATGCGTAGTAGTAGTAAATTGTTCTAGTTATTTCCACTACTACTACTACTACTACTACTACAACTACTACTACTACTAAAAGAAGCAGATATTGAGGAGAAAAAAGGTCTCATCTCTTTCTATCTAACTGATCATCTCTCTCTCTTCTCTCTCTCTCTCTCTCTCTCTCTCTCTCTCTCTCTCTCTTCTCTTTCCTCTCTCTCTCCTCTTCTCTCTCTCTCTCTCTCTCTCTCTTCACTAGTTCCATTTGTCAGCTCCATTGTCTTATTTCATCATCATCATCATCATCATCATCATCATAGTTTGCCATGCGGGGGTCCAAGTCAGGCGTTAAAAATACTTGCCTCCCCTCCCTAAAATTCTCTTAAAACTCCCTTCCAAGAATTTTTTGTTAACATTTTTTACTTTACAACTCAGCGATAAGAGGACAAAAAAGGATACGGTCATAAGAGGAGGAGGAGGAAGTCTCTCTCTCTCTCTCTCTCTCTCTCTCTCTCTCTTCTCTCTCTCTCTCTCTCTCTCTCTCTCTCTCTCTTCTCTCTCTCTCTCTGTTTACACCTTTGTACTCGGCCCTTTAAACTACACTTTGCCATTATAATTACCCTGATTCTGAGCCTTATGCCCTGAGAGAGAGAGAGAGAGAGAGAGAGAGGAGAGAGAGAGAGAGAGAGAGAGAGAGAGAGAGAGAGAGAGAGAGAATGTTAGTAAAGGTAAAAATGCTTGCAAGTAGAAATATGGCGTTGATGGTAGAAGCTGATGTAGTTTTGTCACTAATACTAATACTAATATTAATATACTAATACTGATTACTGTATTGAACTTATCATCAATATAGCAATCCCTATTGGTTTTTTTTATCCTTTTAGTAAGTTGTCTAATTTGTGATTACATTTTTTTTCTAAGTATATCTGGAAGTATCACATAATTTTGAATTGGCTCAAATGGGGATTGCTAATCATTATATCTGAAAACTGACTCCAAATTCGTGTTCAGCATGTCCGAAAACTACTAGGAACAAATCTTCAAGTAAATCTATTTTTCAAATTTTTTTCAAAATTTGCACTTATTTTTTGCAAAAATTTATTTGCTTGAGTATTTGTTCCTAGTAGTTTTCTGGCATGCTGAACACGAATCTGGAGTCAGTTTTCAGATATAATGATTAGCAATTGAGCCAATTCAAAATTATGTGATACTTCCAGATATACTTAGAAAAAAAATGTAATCACAAATTAGACACAACTTACTAAAAGAGATACAAAACGATAGGGATTGCTATATTGATGATAAGTTCAATACAATAATCAGTATTATTATATTAGTATTAGTATTAGTATAGGGATTGCTATACTGATGATAAGTTCAATACAATAATTGCTATATTGATGATAAGTTCAATACAATAATTGCTATATTGATGATAAGTTCAATACAATAATTGCTATATTGATGATAAGTTCATACAATATTGCTATATTGATGAAAAAGTTCAATACAAAATTGCTATATGATGATAAGTTCAATACAATAATTGTATATTTTATGATAAGTTCAATAAAAAATTGCTTATTTTATAAGTTTCAATACAATAATTGCATATTGAGATAAGTTCAAAACAATAATTGCTTATTGATATAATTCAAAACAATAATTGCATATTGATGATAAGTTCAATCAATAATTTTTCTATACTGATGATAAGTTCAATACAAAATTGCATACTGATGATAAGTTCAATACAAAAATTTCTATAGATGTAATTCAATACAAAATTTTCTATACTGATGATAATTTAATACAATAATTGCTATATTGATGATAATTCAAACAAAAATGCTATACTATGTAAGTTTAATACAATAATTGCTATATTTATGATAAGTTCAATACAAAAATTGCTATATTATGATAAATTCAATACAAAAATTTTATACTGATGATAATTCAATACAATAATTGCTATACTGATCATAAGTTCAATACAATAAATTTTATACGATGTAAGTTCAAAAACAATAATTGTATTTGATGATAGTTCAATACAATAATTTCTATATTGTGTAAGTTCATACAATAATTTCTATACTGATGAAAGTTCAATACAATAATTGCTATACTGATGATAAGTTCAATCAATAATTTCTATATGATGATAATTCAAACAAAAAATGCTATACTGATGATAAATTAAAACAAAAATTTCTATATTGATGATAATTCAATACAAAAATTTTCTATTTGATTATAAGTTCAATAAATAATTGCATACTGATGATAAGTTTAATACAAAAATTTCATATTTTATGATAATTCTACAATAATTGCTATATTGATGTAATTAATACAATAATGCTATACTGATGATAAGTTCAATACAATAATGCTATATTGATGATAAGTTCAATACAATAATTGCTATACTGATGATAAGTTCAATACAATAATTGCTATATTGATGATAAGTTAATACAATAATTGCTATATTGATGATAAGTTCAATACAATAATTGCTTATTGATGTAAGTTCAATACAATAATTGCTATATGATGATAAGTTCAATTACAATAATTGCTATTACTGATGATAAGTTCAATACAATAATTGCAAATACTGATGATAAGTTCAATACAATATTGCTATACTGATCATAAGTTCAATACATAATTGCTATATGATGATAAAGTTCCAAACAATAATTGCTATATGATGCATAAGTTCAATACAATAATTGCTATATGATGATAAGTTCAATACAATAATTGTATATTGTGATAAGTCATTACAATAATTGCTATATTGATGATAAGTTCAATACAATAATTGCTATATTGATGATAAGTTCATTACAATAATTCCCTATATTGATGATAAGTTCAATACAATAATTGCTATACTGATATAAGTTCAATACAATAATTGGCTATACTGATGATAAGTTCAATACAATATTGCTATATGATGATAAGTTCAATACAATAATTGCTATACTGATGATAAGTTCAATACAATAATTGCTATATGATGATAAGTTCAATACAATAATTGCTATACTGATGATAAGTTCAATACAATAATCAGTATTAGTATATTATACTAATTATGAAAGATAAAACGAAATGATGATAGACTAGAATAATCAGAAAACTGGGATCGCACCGTGAAGGAAGGAAGGAAGGAAGGAAGGAAGGAAGGAAGGAAGGAAGGAAGGAAGGAAGGAAGGAAGGAAGGAAGGAAGGGAGGAAGGAAGATTTGTAGGAAGGAAGGAAGAGAGGAAGAGAGGAAGTTAGGAGTAAGGAAGGAAGGAAGGAAGGAAGGAAGGAAGGAAGGAAGGAAGACAGGAAGAGTTGTAGGAAGGAAGTTAATTTGGGTTTTACAGGTAGATCGATTTCTCCCTCTTGAAGATGCATTGAGAGAGAGAGAGAGAGAGAGAGAGAGAGAGAGAGAGAGAGAGAGAGAGAGAGAGAGAGAGAGAGAGAGAGAGAGAGAGAGAGATTCATGCACTCATACCTAACTACACAACACACACACACACACACACACAACACACACACACACACACACACACACACACACACACACACACACACACACACACACACACACACACACTTACACAAGCAGACACAGAATAACAAGCAGTCGTATGTAAGGTAAATACAAAACAAAACAGAGTCAACAGAGAGAGGTATGTATGTGTGTGTGTGTGTGTGTGTGTGTGTGTGTGTGTGTGTGTGTGTGTGTGTGTGTGTGTCCATTCCCTTCAGCCATACGGACGAGAACAGACCCTATTCTCCCTCCCCTCCCCTCTCCCCTCTCTCCCCTCCCTAGTAGTATTCCTCACTCTGTTATACCTCCTCCTCCATCACCCCCCTCCCCCTCCCTGAGCCTTCCTAACCCTTTAACCCCGTGAGATAGAGAGAGAGAGAGAGAGGAGAGGAGGAGAGAGAGAAGAGAGAGAGAGAGAGAGAGAGAGGGGGATATAAAGTAAAGGAAACGTCGATACCCTCACGTGAGCTCCATCAGAAACGAACCCAGCCACTTTCCCATCTTTTTTTTTCCTTTCTTTTTTCCTTTTTTTTCCTCCAAACAACACTCCTTCAAGCCACACTGAAAAAAAGTAAGAAAAATAGTCAATACTTTCACTTGCCACCCTTTTTCCTCTTTTTCCTCCCTCTTTTCCCTCTTTCCCCCTCTTTCCCCCTCTTTTCCCTCTTTTCCTTTCCTTTTTTCCCCCTCTAAGCAACACTCAAGCCACACTGAAAAAAAGTAAGAAAAATAGTCAATACTTTCACTCCCCTCTTTTCCCCCTCTTTTTCCCTCTTTTTCCCCTTTTTTTTCCTCCAAGCAACACTCTTTCAAGCCACACTATAATAAAACAAGAAAAATAGTCCACACTCACTTTCCCCTCTTTTTCCTCATTTCCCCCTTTCCTCCCTCTTTTTCCCTTCTTTTCCCTCTTTTCCTTTCCTTTTTTCCTTTTTCTCCTCCAAGCAACAATCTTTCAAACCGCACTGATAAAAAGTAAGACAAATAGTCAACACTCACTTTCGCCTCTTTTTTCCCCTCTTTTTTCCTTTTTTCCTCTCCAAGCAACAATCTTTCAAACCACACTGATAAAAGGTAAGAAAAATAGTCAACACTTTCACTTTCCCCTCTTTTTTCCCCTCTCTTTTCTTCCTTTTCCCCTCTCCAAGCAACACTCCTTCAAACCACACTGAAAAAAAGTAAGAAAAATAGTCAATACATAACTTTCCACCCTTTTTTCCCCTCTTTTTCCCCTCTTTCCCCCCTTTCCTCCCTCTTTCCCCCTTTCCTTCCTCTTTTTCCCCTTT
>JACEEZ010010642.1:50000-57500 GCA_016584305.1 Chionoecetes opilio | reverse complement strand
GGGGAGAGAGAGGGGGGAGGGGGGAGAGAGAGAGAGAGAGAGAGAGAGAAGAGCAAAAGGGAAAAGGGAAGTGGAGAGACAAAAAAGCTGAAATACTAAATGCATGATTAATGTGTGGGTGTCTGTGTGTGTGTGTGTGTGTGTGTGTGTTGTGTGTGTGTGTGTGTGTGTGTGTGTGTGTGTGTGTGTGTGTGTGTGTGTGTGTGTGTGTTGGTCATATCATTATCGCCAACAGAGGCCATTATGGCCTTGCAGAGTAATGTCCCGGGAGTCACTTGAGGTCCTTGTGATGACTCTCCAGAGGTAGTGGCGGGCCCTTAGTGTAGGCCCTTAGTGTAGGCCCTTAGTACCCTTCCAGCCAAAAGCGAGAGGCAGGCATTTAGAGACCTAGAATGGCTGAAGGAGTGAGGTAAGGAAGACAGAGAGAGTGAAGGAAGGAGTGAGGGAAGGAAGAGACACTAAAGGAAAAAGGAGTGAGGGATGGAAGAGAGATCCTTAATGACTGAAGGAGTGAGGGAAGGAAGAGATAGAGAGTGAAGGAAGAAGGAGTGAGGGAATCATTGCCTTGAAGTCTTCTCGTGTGCATGGAGATGGTAATGACATGCCAATCGATGTGTTAATGTTAAGTCAGCAATATATATTTTTTTTACATCGCAAAAGGAAAAAAAAACTGGGCAAGTGGAAAAAAAAGTAATAAAAATCCCACTTAATTGCCAGTTCCTATAAAGAAGACAGTGAGAGAATATAAAAAGGGGGGATTTAATTTAGTTCTCTGTGTTCTGTGATGGTAGATTTTCCCCTTGTTACTGATATACACGGTGCACGCTAAGGAGACTGTACCTGCTTGTGACTCATGCCTCAGGTCGATGCCATGTACTGTTGGGGCTGTGTCGATTAACCCCTTGAAGCCCAGAACATAACCTTTGAAAGTTTGGGTCCATTGGCATTTTTAATAAATAAGCAATTTTTTTATAGCTATGCCTGTTTTTATCCCTTTCCATATTAATTTGGATTTTTTCATCATTTTTCGTATTTTTTTGGCTAACAGGGCGATTTTTTATACAAAAAAGATCTGGGCGTGAGGGGTTTTAATTTGAACCCCACTCGGGGCCCTGCGTTAAAGAGCCCTGGAAGGGGATACAATTTACAAGTTTATTAAGAAAAGATGGGGGGTGTTAATAGTTTGTATCTATGTCTATAAAAAAAAAGACGAACGTTGTAAAATAAAAAAAAAGAGCGAACGGGGGTAAAAAAGGGAAAAAAAAAGAGCGAATGTGGTGTGAAAAAAGGGAAAAAAAGAGCGAACGGGGTTGTAAAAAAAGGGAAAAAAAAGAGCAAACGTGGTGTGAAAAAAGGGAAAAAAAGAGCGAACGTGGTGTAAAAAAAGGAAAAAAAGGGGGCAAATTTGTGGTGTAAAAAAGGAAAAAGAGCGAACGTGGTGTAAATAAGGGAAAAAAGCGCAATGTGGTGTGAAATAAGGGAAAAAGAGACGAATGTGTGTGTGAAATCAGGTGAAAAAGACGAACGTGTGTCAGAAATAAGGAGAACAAAGCGAATGTGGTGTGAATAAGGGAAAAGAGCGAATTGTGTGAAATAGGGAAAAAAGAGCGAATGTGTGTTAAATAGGGAAAAAAAGAGCGAACGATGCGTGTGAACTAAGGAAAAAAAGCGAACGTGTTGTAAAATATAGGAAAAAGGCGATGTGGTGTAAATAAGGCAAAAAAAGAGCGAACGTGGTGTAAAATAGGGAAAAAAGGCGAATGTGCTGTGAATACAGGGAAAAAGAGCGAATGTGGTGTGAAATAAGGGAAAAAAGTAGCGAACGTGTGTAAATAAAGGAAAAAGAGCGATGTGGTGTGAAATAAGGAAAAAAGAGCGAATGTGTGTGAAATAAGGAAAAAAGAGCGAACGTGGTGTAAAATAAGGAAAAAAAGAGCGAATGTGGTGTGAAATAAGGAAAAAGAGCGAATGTGGTGTGAAATAAGGGAAAAAAGAGCGAATGTGGGTGAAATATGGAAAAAAAGGCAACGTGGTGTAAAATAAGGGAAAAAAAGAGCGAATGTGGTGTGAAATAAGGGAAAAAAGAGCGAATGTGGTGTGAAATAAGGGAAAAAAGAGCGAATGTGGTGTAAAATAAGGGAAAAAAAGAGCGAACGTGGTGTGAAATAAGGGAAAAAAAGAGCGAACGTGGTGTAAAATAAGGAAAAAAAGAGCGAATGTGGTGTGAAATAAGGGAAAAAAAGAGCGAACGTGGTGTAAAATAAGGGAAAAAAGAGCGAACGTGGTGTAAAATAAGGAAAAAAAAGAGCGAAAGTGGTGTGAAATAAGGGAAAAAAAGAGCGAACGTGGTGTAAAATGTACATAGAAACACATATTTTCTCCGATGGCAATAAACTGACCTGAATTTGAATTTGAATTTGAAGGAGGAAGGTTGGGCGGAGGCAGGATACAATACTAGAAAGATATAAAAAAAAAAAAAAAAGCGCCTCCTCGTAAAGTGTATGATAGAGTATATTTATTAGATATGCCCTTTGCGTATCTCTCTTGTTAGGTTAAGTTTGTGAGGCTTCGTATTTACAAGTGACCTAAGAAAGGGAGCGTTGTTACTGCGTGGGCGTCATAGCGGGAAACAGGACGCCCATCACGATACAGACCCAACCTCATTCCGTTTTTTTTAGATGGTAAAGATAGAGATGCAGAGAAGAGAGACTGAGACGAGAGAGTTGAGGAGCAGAGAGCGAGAGAGAGGAGACCGATTGAGGGGGATTGAGAACGAGACGAAGGGCGAGACGATAGAAGAGACGAGAGTGAGAGAGTAGAACGAGACGAGAGAGAAAGAGCCAAAAGGTGAAAAAGGGACATGGAAGTGGAGAGAGTACAAAAAAGCTGATCACTAAATGCCATGATTAATGTGTGTGCTGTTTGTCTGGTGTGTGTGTGTGTGTGTGTGTGTGTGGTGTGTGTGTGTGTGTGTGTGTTTCGTTTGTGTGTGTGTTGTTGGTCATGTCATTATCGCCAACAGAGGCATTATGGTCTTGACAGCAAGTCAATGTCCCCGGGAGTCACTGAGGTCCTTGTGGGTGATGACCACTCCAGATGGTAGTGGCACGGACCTTAGTTTTGTAGGCCCTTAGGGTAGGCCCTTTTAGTATACCCTCCAGCCAAAAGCGAGAGAGAGGCAGGCATTTAGAGACCTAGAACTGGCTCGAAGATTAGGAGTGAGGAAGGAAGACAGAGGAGTAGTGTAGTGAGGAAGGAAGAGACACTAAAGGAAAAAAATGACCCGTGAGGGAGGAAGATGGATCCTTAATGCACTGAAGGAAGTGAGGGGAAGGAAAAAACAGGCAAGAGAGAGACGGACAGCAGAGAGGAGAAGTGAATATGAAATCGAGCAGAGACGGGGAGACGCGGAGAGGTGAATGAAGAAGGACGTCAATAGAGGACGTGAAGGAATCATGCCTTGAAGTCATTCTCCGTGGGTATGGATGATCGGTCGGTATAAAAATAGAACACATCGCCAACTCAGATGTCGGGTGAATTGTTAAGTCAGCAATAAATTTTTATTTACATCGCCAAAAGGAAAAAAAAAAAAAAAAAACTGGGCCAAGTGGAAAAAATAAAAAAAAAAAAAAAGGAATAAAAATCCCACATAATTGCCATGTAGTTCAGACAGTAGTTCCTATAATAGAAGACAGTGAGAAACGAGGAGGAGGAGAGAATATAAAAAGGGGGGCGGATATTTAGGGATTTCGGGGATTAATTTAGTTCTCTGTGTTCTGTGATGGTTTAAGATTTTCCCTTTTACTGCGTAACACGGTGCACGCCTAAAGGAGACTGTACTGGCTGTGAATCATTGCCCGCCAAGGTCCGACGAATGATAATGAGCCTAGTACTGTACGGGCTCCATTTGTCTGGGTCGATTATTAACCCCTGAAGCCAGAACATTAACTTCCATTTGTAAGTGGGTGCGCGGACATTGGACGGATTTTTACATGAATGACTATAAGCTAATGTTTTATAAGCTCCTATGACTCTAGTTAGTATCCATGGTCCACTAGTTTGCTTAATTTGGTAATTATAATTAAGTCACTTTTCGTATTTTTTTGGCTAACAATGGGTACACGATTATTATGAGCAAAGAAAGACGGGCGCGTGAAGGGTTAATGAAGGCCACTTCTGAGCCCTTCGCAGTCGTATGAAGAGACCGGTATACGAAAGGAGGATACAAAGTTTACAAGTTTATCTAAAGAAAAGATTGGGGGTGTTTGTTAATAGACTTGTATATCTATGTACTATGAAACAAAAGAGCGAACGTGGTGTAGAATATAGGGAAAAAAAAAAAAAGAGCGAAAGTGGTGTTAAAAATAAGGAAAAAAAAAAAAAAAAAAAAAAAAAAAAAAAAAACAAAAAAAAAAAAAAAAAAACACATAAAAAGAAAAAAAAAAACAAAAAAAAAAAAAAAAACAAAAAAACGACAGCGACCGAATGTGGGTTTGTTGGGAAAATAAGGGAAAAAAAAAAAAAAAAAAAGAAAAAAAAAAAAAAAAAAAAAAAAAAAAAAAAAAACAAAAAAAAACAGAAAAAAAAAAACAAAAAAAAATAACAAAAAACAAAAAAAAAAAAAAAAAAAAAAAAAAAAAAAAAAAAATGAGCGAATGTGGTGTAAAATTAAAGGGAAAAAAAAAAAAAACAAAAAAAGAGCTTGACGCAACGTGGGTGTTAACATAAGGGAAAAAAAAAAAAAAAAACAAAAAAAAAACAAAAAAAAAAAAAAAAAAAAAAAAAACAGACAACCAAAAAAAAAGAAGCGAGAAGTGGTTTAGTGAATAAGGGAAAAAAAAAAAAATAAAAAAAAAAAAAAAAAAAAAAAAAAAAAAAAAAAATAAACAACAAAAAAAAAAAACTAACAAAAAAAAAAAAACGAAAAACAAAAAAAAAAAAAAAAAAAAAATAAAAGAGCGTAACTGGTGGGTGTAAAAAATAAGGGAAAAAAAAAGAGCGTAAGCTTAGGTGTGAATATAAGGGGAAACTGAAAAAAAGGAAAAAAAAAAAAAAAAAAAAAAAAAAAAAAAAAAAAAAAAAAAAACAAAAACAAAAAAAAAAATAAAGCGAACGGGTGGTAAGAATAAGGCGAAAACAAAAAAAACAAAAAAGAGCGACTTTATGTGGTGTGATAAATGAATAAGGGGAAAAAAAAAAAAAAAAAAAAAAAAATCAAAAAAAAAAAAAAAAAAAAAAAAAAAAAAGAGAGCAGCGATATCGGGTTGTTTAATAATAGGGAAAAAAAACAAAAACAAAAAAAGGAAAACAAAAACAAAACACAAAACAAATAAACAAAAAAAAAAACAAAAAAAAAAAAAAAAAAAAAAAAAAAAAAAAAAGAGCGCAACGTGCGTTGTTCCGTGTAAAATAAGGAACAAACAAAAAAAAAAAAAAAAAAAAAAAAAAAAAAGAAAAAAAAAAATAAAAAGACGAAAAATGTGGATGCTAGGAAATAAGGGAAAAAAAGAAAAGAGCGGCGACGTGGTGGTTCCTGTATGTATGGGTAAAATAAAATGAAACATCGTACATGAAACACATATTTATGCCCGATGGCACAAATAACAAGCTGACCAACCATACTGAAATTTGATATTTTAATCTGAAGGAGGGCAAGGCTTGCTTGAGCCTAGGCTGGGGCGGTGGCTTGCGCATTCACCGGAGTTCTAATCCGGAGGCAGCAGGATACAATACTAGAAAGATATAATAAAAAAAATAAAATATAAAAAAATGAATAGGAAGGACCTACATCGTAAAGTGTATGATAGAGTATATTTAGGCCAGATATGCCTTCCTCTTGCGTATCTCTCTTGTTAGGTTAAGTTTGTGACTGAGACGGCTTCGTACATTTACACAGTGATCTAAGTGAATAAGGTAGAGTATGGTTACCTTGCATGTGGGCGAGTCATAAGAACGGGAGGAAACAGGACACGCCATCACCTGATAGAGACCAACCTCATTCCGTTGTTTTTTTGTTTTCAATTTTAAAATTTTTTTTTTTTTTTTTTTTTTTTTTTTTTTTTTTTTTTTTTTTTTTTTTCACCAAAAACGATCCCCAAGGGGCAAAAAACGAAAAAAAAAAAAAAAAAGCCCTTTTATTTGTCTCCCTATAAAGAAGACGTAAGAGAATTAAAAAAGGGGGGGGGGGGGGCCATTTTTCGGGAATGTCTTGTTCCCCTCTGTTGAAAAGAATTACCCTCCTGGATCTGGATTTTTTTTCACTCAACAAACTGAAATCCATTTCAAAAAACCTTCGCTTCAATTATCTGGTCTTCATCATCACTGCTTTTACTATACACCCCCCCGCCCCTCTAATTCTCCTCCCCATTCCCCCCCCCCCCCCACCACCACCACCTCCTCCCCTCCCCCCATCCTCCACATGTGTTCACACCTTTAAAAAAACCCTAAGACCCAAACTACAAACACTAAAAACCTACCCCCCAAACTAGTAGGTTACCATAATTACAGCTTTCAAAATTTTTTCACAAATTCCATCGTTTTTTTTATACTGATGGTTCCCTTCCCTTTTTTCCCGGGAGCTTTTGGCTGGAGGGATGGGGTGGGGGGGGGAGGAGCCTTTACTTTTCCCATCCTTTCTCTTTATATCTAGTATGATGTATTTAAAGCAAACAGCCTTTTTAAGGGCCTACGGTTTTTTGCTGTTTGTGTTTCCTTTGTAATCCTTTTTAATCCTTTTTAAAAAAAAAAAACCCCCCCCACCACCCCCCCCCCACCACCCCCCCCACCCAAACCCCCCCACCACCACCACCCCCACCCCCCCCACCACCACCACCACCACCACCCCCACCCCCACCCCCCACCACCACCACCACCACCCCCACCACCAACCACCACCCCCACCCCCCCAACCACCCCCCCCCCACCCCCCACCACCCCCCCCCCCCCACCACAAACCCCCACCACCAAACCCCCCCCCCCCCCCCCCCCCCCCCCACCCCCCCCCCCCCAAAACCCCTTTTCCCTGCAACCCCGTCAGGAGGGGTTGAAAAAAGGGGGAAGGGAAAAGGGGGTTTTTTGTTGTACCCCTCCTCCCCCCCCTTTCTTTTTCTCCTCTCCCCCCCCTTCCCCCTTCATGCCCCCCCCGTCCCCTTCCTCTCCCCCCCCCCCCCCCCCCCTCCTCTCCTCTTGGCTGCTTTTCCCCCATTTTTTAAAGGAAAAAAGGGGGGAAAAAATGGTTTGTTTCCCCGTATTTACCAAATCCTCCCCCCCTCCCCTCTCCTTTTCCCTCTCCTCCTCTCTCTACCCCCTCCTCTCTCAAATTCTCTCCCTCTCCCCCCTCTCTATACCCTCTTTTTCCCCATTTTCCTCCATTCCCCTTTCTTTTTGGTTGCCCCCTCCCCCTGCCCATGAACCCAAATGGGTCCCCCTCTCCTCTTTTCCTCTCTCTCCTCCCCCCGCCTCTTCCCCCCTCTCCTCTCCCTCCCCTTTTTCTCCCCCCTC
>JACEEZ010010642.1:35000-42500 GCA_016584305.1 Chionoecetes opilio | reverse complement strand
AATGAGGACGAGTGCTTGATGTCTCCTCCTCCTCCTCCTCCTCCTCCCCTCCTCCTCCTCCTCCTCCTCCTCCTCCTCCTCCTCTTCGTCCTCCTCCTCCTGCCGTAAATTAAGAATATTTCGCATCCGTAGACACGACAGCCTTAGCGTGTTAATTGAGTCTCTCTCTCTCTCTCTCTCTCTCTCTCTCTCTCTCTCTCTCTCTCTCTCTCTCTCTCTCTCTCTCTCTCTCTCTCTCATACGACCTTTTGATAAACATGGGTCGTTCACTTAGCAGTTAGTAAAGGAAAGGTGCTGGAGGAGGGGGGAGAGAGAGAGAGAGAGAGAGAGAGAGAGAGAGAGAGAGAGAGAGAGAGAGAGAGAGAGAGAGAGAGAGAGAGAGAGAGAGAGAGAGAGAGAGAGAGAGGGGGGGGGGAGGGGGGAGTAGGAAGGGAAAGCAGTGAAATGAATTTGTGATGAACGAAGAGGAATGGAGGAGGGAGGGAGAGCTAGGGAATAGGAATGAATTTGCGTTTGTGAAGGATGAAAGAGAGAGAGAAAAAAAAAATTAATAACCTGCAATAAAATTCATCCCCACGTAGTTGTATAGGGAAAATGTGCCGAGAGAGAGAGAGAGAGAGAGAGAGGAGAGAGAGAGAGAGAGAGAGAGAGAGAGAGAGAGAGAGAGAGAGAGAGAGAGAGAGAGAGAGAGAGAGAGAGAGAGAGAACATGTACCTGAACAATGGAAGTCATCACCGTTAACTGAACCGGTAGGAGGAGGAGGAGGAGGAGGAGGAGGAGGAGGAGGAGGAGGAGGAGGAGGAGGAGGAGGAGGAGGAGGAGGGGGCGGAGGAGGGGGTGACAGGTGCTAAATAGACTGCACAGGTGTAGGAGCAAGGCAGGTAAATAGATGCTGGAGGAGGAGGAGGAGGAGGAGGAGCAAGAGGAGGGAGGAGGAGGAGGAGGAGGAGGAGGAGGGAGGAGGAGGAGGAGGAGGAGGAAACCTACAGCAGGAGAATGACTATAGGAAGATCGATGTAGCTACTGTAGAAGAGAGCTTACAGAGGAGAAGGAGGAAGAAGAAGAGGAGAAGCAGGAGGGTGGGGTGCTCTCTAGGGGCATTTTGACACTTCATAGAGGCGCTTAAAGGTCCATTAAGAAGGTAGTAGTCTTGAGGGGGGAGGGGGGTAGGTGGGTATGGAGGAGGTAGTAGTGGTGGTGGTGGGGAGCTGTTAGATGTTTTTTTTCTTTATCTCTCTCACACAAAAATGTACTTATATTGTATTTCATTAATGGTCCTATGCTCTTTATCTGCTGCCTCATTAACCCCTAAGAACGTTTGCATAATTGTGTGTACGCTACTAAGCCTCCTAGAATAATAAATGAAATAGCCTTTGTTTAATGTGTCTCCAAACCACCATTAACGTGATTCATTATGTATCTGATAATTACTTCAGTTAAATACAAGGCTCGTAACATAAACATAATTCATACAAAAACCTCGTCAAAACTGGATATCAGACTCACTTATTTCACAAACGTCGTGAAACTCATCTTGCAAGGACAAAGTCATTCATATCTTGTAAGTAGTGAAACCCATCGTAGGGAGAAACTCACTTACCATGGACGCTATGAAACCCAAGACTCGCTTGCATTCTAAGACATTCGCTTCATTTAGCATACTTCATAGCCTTGCATTCTTCACTACGATACTTCCATGTCCCTCTCTTCTTTAGGGGCATGGTATCATTTTCCAACTGTTCTCTTACATGCACTTTGTTAGTAGTATGTAGTTTAGCAGATACCTTCGTTATGGACCAATATGTCTCCTGGTATCTGTTATTCCTATGTATTTCTATATGTAGTCCCCGTGCAGGAGCCTTAGATTACCCTTTAGGAGCCTTAGATTGCCCTGCAGGAGCCTTAGATTACCCTTTAGGAGCCTTAAATTTCCCTTTAGGAGCCTTAGATTGCCCTGCAGGAGCCTTAGATTACCCTTTAGGAGCCTTAAATTTCCCTTTAGGAGCCTTAGATTTCCCTGCAGGAGCCTTAGATTACCTTTAGGAGCCTTAAATTTCCCTTTAGGAGCCTTAGATTGCCCTGCAGGAGCCTTAGATCACCCTTTAGGAGCCTTAAATTTCCCTTTAGGAGCCTTAGATTACCCTGCACCTTAGTGGCTCCATTGCTATATACTCAGGCCTCACAGCTGCTCGCCATCCTCGCGCGGCGGTCGATAGCTAGGCACCTGAGGGAACTTAGAACAAACTGTGGGAACTAATATCCCACACAGCGCTATGCTTGGTTATATTATCTGTACCAACAAGACTTTACTTGTTACGGAGGAGGAATCGAACACTCTGGCCTAACGTAGCTTAATGAATACCTTGTACACCTTAACTTACCTTTATTCTTTTACTATCAAGGCTACTCAGTTCTATGCTTGGCTAGGAACTCTGTACCAACAAGACTTTACATGTTACGGCCCGTCAGGGTGGCAAGGTTGGTAGAGACGTGAGTTCCCAATGTGCAGCGTCCCTGTGCATTTGGTCAGCGGTTCGAGTCCGCCTAGTTCATGCTGACGTGGCGGCGCTTTGTATAGTCAATAACCTTGTAGTTGGTACTTGCAAAGTGTCTAGATAGGATGAAAATCTTATCTTATCTTATCTTACATGTTACGGAGGAGGAATCGAACACTCTGGCCTAACGTAGCTTAATGAATACCTTGTACACCATAACTTACCTCGATTTAGCATTACGATCGAGGTTAGTGGTTTAAGAGTGTTGTTTGAGTTTCCATGTTAGGAGCTTTGTACTAACACGTCTTTACATGTTACGGAGATGAACTTGAGTACTAGTCTAACGTAGCTTAATGAATACCTCTACACCTTAACTTACCTTGATTTAGCCTTATGATCGAGGTTAGTGGTTTAAGATCGTGTTGTTGGAGTTTCTATGTTGCCTATGTTGCATTTCTCCTCTTGTTAGCTTTCTAGTACCATGACACACTTAGAGGTATGAGTATAAGGTATTAGATTCAAAGTTATCTTCTCTATTCATGTATTTGTGTGTTAGTTCACCCATAAAACTGTAAACTTAACTATTTCAACATTTGCTGCTATACTATAACTTTACATACATTTTCTATATTTTTTTAATTAAATTTTTTTCATTTTATTATTTTTTTAATTTTTTTATTATTTTCTATTTTTTGCCTTACATAAATCTTTTTCTTGATTTTTTTATTTTATTATTTTCTCATTCGTCTTTCATTTATCACTTGCTTCTATCGGTACATAAACACACACACACACACACACACACACACACACACACACACACACACACACACACACACACACACACACACACACACACACACAACACACACACCACACACACACACACACACACCGTAGTGTAGGGGAAGCACGCTCGGTTCACAACCGAGAAGTCCCGGGTTCGATCCCCGGGCGGAGCGGAAACATATGGGCTGTTGCCTTAAAACCCGAGCCCCTGTCCACCCAGCAGTGAATGGGTACCGGGTGTTAGCCGGGGTTTGTGACCTGCTCTCCGGGGTGGTGGCTTCGGCCAAAACTAAGCACTAAGGATGAATGATAAAAAAATGTTGATATGGAGTAAAAAAATACAACTAGATGAATACAACTATATGAATATACACACACACACACACACACACACACACACACACACACACACACACACACACACACACACACACACACACACACACACACACACACACACACACACACACAGGCAGGCACACACACACCACGCGTTTCTTTACAAATGATATTACGTACGAGGGGAATAAGCTCGCAGTTGCAGGCGTGGAAACAAAAAATATCGACCATAAAGTGTCCGCACCAGACAATTTAAAGGGAGAGAGAGAGCGAGAGAGAAAGAGAGAGAGAGAGAGAGCGAGAGCCAGAGCGAGAGCGAGAGCGAGCGAGAGCGAGAGCGAGAGAGTTTTATAGACATTTCTCTTGGGACTCACTCGACTAGAATAACACCTAACAAGGGAGGAGAGAAGAGGTGGCTCGGGATAGCGGAGGAAGAGACACGAAAATACCTTCACAACCCATTCACAACCCTCTCACAACCCCCCCACAACCCCTCCACAACCCCCCACAACCCCTCCACAACCCTCTTCTCCACCTCAACCCCCCACAACCCCTCCACAACCCTCTTCTCCACCTCAACCCCGCACCTCCATCCTCATCGACCCTCCTAACCCCACAACCCATCGCTTAAAGAGCAAATGGTCCTGGAGGCACAACACACACAAAGTTATTAGGTCATGACTGTGTGTGTGTGTGTGTGTCTGTGTATGTGTGTGTCTGTGTGTGTGTGTGTGTGTGTGTGTGTGTGTGTGTGTGTGTGTGTGTGTGTGTGTGTGTGTGTGTGTGTGTCTTACTCTTACTGTCTTCTATATAGGGATTATCAACTAAGCGGGCATTTTGTTACTTTTTTTCCCCTTAGTCAGTCCCTTGTGATGTAAACAAAACAAAAACAAAACCCTCTGTCCCCACACCTGTCCTTGCACCTGGTTCCCTTACATGCCTTCCAGCCCATTAACACCATCGTCCTTGTGTTGAAATGGCGGTGGGAGGTTAAAAAAGGGCGTTAGAGACACTTCTGTGCATACAAATTTGGGTCCTGGAGGATATAGAGCGGTAATAGGCTCTGGTTATTGCTTCAAGTTGATTCCTCCTTCTTGGCAGTCACTAACGTCGCTGTCATTAGTGGCTGAAGCTAATGAAATATGATTAACTACCATATACGATTTTAGAGGTTGGCTTACCTTTAAAATCATCAGTTTGACTCTCATTCAAGTATCGGAGCCTCTTATTCTGTATTCGTGGCTCAGTATCACCATGTCCTATGAAACTAAAGAAACATGAAAAACTACAATGTGGTCCGTTTTAAGAGGTTGGGTTACATTTAAAATCACCAGTTTGACTCTTATTCAAGTATCGGAGCCTCTTATTCTGTATTCGTGGCTCAGTATCACCATGTCCTATGCAACTAAAGAAACATGAAAAACTACAATGTGGTCCGTTTTAAGAGGTTGACTTACATTTAAAATCACCAGTTTGACTCTCATTCAAGTATCGAAGCCTCTTATTCTGTATTCGTGGCTCAGTATCACCATGTCCTATGAAACTAAAGAAACATGAAAAACTACAATGTGGTCTGTTTTAAGAGGTTGACTTACATTTAAAATCACCAGTTTGACTCCCACCAGACACCGGAGGCTTTAATTCTGTATTTTAATTTTTTTATATCACAAAGAACTGTCCAAAGGAAAAAAACGAAGTAACAAAAAGCCAACTTAGATGCCAGTCCCTATAAAGTAGACAGTAAGATAATATAAAAAGGGGGGTGGGCCAGTTTAGTTCAGGAGGTGTCTTGTTACTCCTTGTTGCCAGTCCCTATAAAAAAGACAGTAAGATAATATAAAAAGGGGGGTGGGCCAATTTAGTTCAGGAGGTGTCTTGTTACTCCTTGATGCCAGTCCCTATAAAAAAGACAGTAAGAGAATATAAAAAGGGGGGTGGGGCCAGTTTAGTTCAGGAGGTGTCTTGTTACTCCTTGTTGCCAGTCCCTATAAAAAAGACACTTAAGATAATATAAAAAGCGGGGTGGGCCAATTTAGTTCAGGAGGTGTCTTGTTATTCCTCTTGAGAAAATATTTAAGTCGTAGAAAGGAGGAAAAATTGAAACAGAAAGAGAGTTCCAGAGTTTAACAGGTCAGGATTTGCAGGTCAGTATCACCTCCATGTCCTTGGTTGACCTTCGTAATGGGGCCTCGTGCTGGAAAAATGCAGTAAGCGGCAAGATATAAAAAAAGGGGATATCTCTTTTACCTAGCCTTGGCTATAACAGGGACATTAGCACTTAACACGTGTGAAGCAGCCGTAAAAGTGTTTGTGTTGCTTTGTATTGAGTCTTGATTGTAAAGAGAGGAGGCCGCTCTACTATACTCGCCGCACGTTAAGCTGGCGAAAATGGGACCCCTTCACTTCCCCCTTCTGAACGCACGGGATTGGCTGAGGTGTTGGGTGTTGGGTGAGAATGTCTTACTCCCAAGCTCCGCCCTAAAGCCCCAACACCCAACACCTCAGCCAATCCCGTGCGTTTGGAAGGGGGGAGTGAAGGGGGACATTTTCGCCAACTTAACGTGCGGCGAGTTTTTTTATATTTTTTTATAGTAACCTCCTTCCCTGTCATCGTACCCCGTGAGCCAGCCAGGTGGTGAAGGGAAGGTACAGGTGGGCGATGGTCCTGGCCTTGGGGAACCACCTGGGAACACCTGGGAACCACTTGGGACCCACCTGGGAACCACCTGCCCCGAGTAATGGGTGTTATTCCGCGACACTGAGCCGAAATTAATTAGTTCCGATGGTTATAATTTCCTGGGGGTAATTATTCACGCCCGCACCAGGTGAAGCAATGTGAATACCTGATCTGATATATGAAACCAATAAACGCTTAAAATGACCTACTAAAATTAAACTATGTACCAGATTTGTTTCACTTCATTACAACGACAAACCCGAAAAAAATATAATCTCAGACGAATACCTGATCTACGAAACCAATAAACACATAAAATGACCACACAAATTTTGCTACGAACCAGATTATTCTCGCTTTATTGAAATTCGACAAATCCAAAGAACAAAATTAACCTCGAACATTAACCCATCAACACTTAAAATCACCGAAAAAAGGTCTACTATGAACTCAATTTTTTTCTCTTCATTAAAATTCGACAAATCCAAGAACAAGATAATCTCAGACGAAAACTAACGCCTTGAAAGTGACTGACTGGAGCTTCTAAACATAAACACCATCTTACACGTGGAATAATGAAACGGAGTAGGAATTTTTATCACTTCATTATAATTCGACAATCCCAAAGAACAAGATAATCTCAGACGAAAACTAACGCCCTGTAAGTGACTGACTGGAGCTTCTAAATATAAACACCATCTTACACGTGGAATAATGAAACGGAGTAGGAATTTTTATCACTTCATTATAATTCGACAATCCCAGAAAACAAAATTAATCTCAGACGAAAACTAACGCCTTGTAAGTGACTGACAGGAGCTTCTAAACATTCTAAACATCATCTTACACGTGGAGTAAGTGGGCACGAACTAGCAATGTAAAATAAGATAGACATTTATTAATCAGAGGCATTGGATGAGTAACTATGGGTGTTAATTTCCCATCAGTTGGCACGCCTGTAAATAAGGACGATTCTCTTCACTTATATATGCGTGGCTGCCTCTTCTCGCCTTCTCTCGCCCATTTGAAGGAGAAGATCGCAAAAGTTTGGCAATAAATTCGGCGAAATAAATTGGCAAAGGTCCACAAGGTAGCCGAGGGAAAGGGGTTGGAGGAGGCTAAAGGGAGGAGTTTTAGTTATTGATTTGTAATAACTCGATGAGGAGGAAGAGATGGAGGGATTGAGTGGTTAGTACAGTA
>JACEEZ010010642.1:25000-27500 GCA_016584305.1 Chionoecetes opilio | reverse complement strand
CTCTCTCTCTCTCTCTCTCTCTCTCTCTCTCTCTCTCTCTCTCTCTCTCTCTCCTTCGTGACCCTTGAGAAGCGTGACCTATCAGGGCCAACGTTGAAGAATCGCTGATTGCAGTGTGTGTGTGTGTGTGTGTGTGTGTGTGTGTGTGTGTGTGTGTGTGTGTGTGTGTGTGTGTTTGTGTGAACCAACATAAGTGACCTGGTGACCCAACATAAGTGACCCGGTGACCTCTTTCCGCAGTGATCCGTAAGCCGTAGTTTTCCCGCCACCCAATGGAAACTCTTAATGTAGTAGCAGTTTGTCTATCTCACTATCTCCCTGTCCCTTCCGCTAGGCCATTTCTCTCTCTCTCTCTCTCTCTCTCTCTCTCTCTTCTCTCTCTCTCTCTCTCCTCTCTCTCTCTCTCTCTCTCTCTCATTTTTCCCTCACCCTCCGGAATAATCAGTCAAATGGAGGATTTTTACTATAGAGCCGGAGTAAAGAAGAGAGAGAGAGAGAGAGAGAGAGAGAGAGAGAGAGAGAGAGAGAGAGAAGAGAGAGAGAGAGAGAGAGAGAGAGAGAGATGCCGAAGCCGGAAGTAGGTCACGTGAAATAGGAGGGAGGGAGAGAGGGAGGGAGGGAAAAAAGGATATAACGGAGGAAAGGGAACCAGCCGAGGAGGGGAGAGAGAAGGAGGAGAAAAGGAAGAAGAAAACAACAAAAAGAGAAGAATGAGGGGGGAAGGAAGACCGTTGACATAGGGGATAAGAATATGAATGAGAGAAGGAAGGAAAGGGAAAGGGAAAAGGGGAAAGGGAAAGGGAAAAGGAAGGAGAGGAAAGAAGGATGGATGGAGGGAGAAACAAGGAAAGAGGAAAAGTTGAACTGTGACATTTGTTTGGTGTGTTTGGATGCGGTAGAGTGCGGGGGATGCGTGGGTGGGGGGGAGAGAGAGAGAGAGGGGAGAGAGAGAGAGGAGGAGGGAGAGGCCCCGAGAGGGAGAGGAGAAAAGAGAGAAAATGAGAGGGGAGAGATAGTGGGCTGAGTAAATGACTGGTAGAGGAGGGGGGGAGAGGGGGGGTGAGGGGGGAAGAAGAGAGTAGATGAGGGAGTTGCTGGAGAGAGAGGGGAGAGAAGAGATGGAGGAGAGAGACGAGAAGAGAGAGGAGGGGAAGAAAAGACTGGGAGAGAGAGAGAGGGAGAGAAGAGAAGAGAGAGAGAGAGATGCCAAGCCACTATCTTTCTTTAAGTGTACGTTATGGAGTGTTTCTTTCTTCTTCTCTTTCTCCTCTTCCCTCTTTTAGTCCTTCTTTTTATCCTTCCTTCCTTCTCATCTCCCTCATTTTTCCTTCATGACCCTTTGCTACATGTTATACACCTTCTTCTTTATCAATTATGCTCTTATTCCTCCTTTTATTATTAGTATCATTATTATCCCCATCATAGTCTCCTTGATGTTTTTTATCACGACCATCATCATTAGCATTATTTTTATAGTGTTGAGTGAAGGGCTATCGAGAATATGGGTTGAGAGAGAGAGAGAGAGAGAGAGAGAGAGAGAGAGAGAGAGAGAGAGAGGGGAGGGGAGAGAGGATAGAGGGGAGAGAGAGGGGAGAGGGGAGAGGAGAGAGGGGAGAGACGATTCCTTTGTCTTCGCCTCATCAGCGTGGAGCGATCTGCATTGATGGGACACTGTTGGACATCAGGTAATGGGTTCGACCATTTACTCAAGGGGGACAGGTGTGTGTGTGTGTGTGTGTGTGTGGGTATGTGTGTGTGGGTGTGTGGGTGTGTTTGTGTGTGTGTGTGTTTGTGTGTTTGTGTGTGTGTGTGTGTGTGTGTGGTATGCATATGGATGAAGAGGATTATGTAAGTGGGATGAGATGAGATACGCGTGGGCGGAGGATACGAGAAGAGGGAGGAGGGGAGGAGGAGGAGGAGGAGGAGGGGAGAGGAAGGGGGAGGGGGAGGAGGAGGGAGGAGGATATAAAGAAGATGAACAAGAGACAAAATGGATGAGAAAGAATGCCAAGTATGAAGATGAAATACAGTATCTGGGAGGAAAAATGGAAAAAGGAAGAGGAGGAGGAGGAGGAGGAGGAGGAGGAGGAGGAGATGATAAAGAACTAGAATCGTGAATAAGAAGTCATGGAGGAAAAGAATGAGTAAGAGGTGGAGAGTAAGAGAGGAGAGTAAGAGAGGAGAGGGTAAGAGGAGAGTAAACCCCTAAGATCTATATAGTCTCCTTGGGTAGTGAAACCTGGCTTGTCGGCACCGTAGTCTTTGGCGCCGCGCTGCTGAGACCCTTCCACCGAGGCCACCGAGATGAGATCTCTGGCCTCGGTTCCACCCACCCGCCCTCTCTTCCCTTCCTTCTTGCCTTGTCTCTCTTCTCCTACTTCATTCCTTCCTTCTTTTATCCCTTCTTCCTTCTTACTTCTTCCTTCTTCCCTCCTTCCTTCTTTCCTCTTCTAATTCCTTCCTTCTTTTTTGTCCCTTCTTCCTTCTTCCTTCTTCCCTC
>JACEEZ010010642.1:17500-22500 GCA_016584305.1 Chionoecetes opilio | reverse complement strand
TCTCTCTCTAGTCAAACTCTCTCTCTCTCTCTAGTCAAACTCTCTCCCCCCTGTCTCGAGTTCCACTTGAGACAGGGGAGAGAGAGTTTGAGACAGGATTTAGACTGGAGACAGGGAGACGAGATAAAACGAAGGTATAAGAAAACATGAATAGTATAGAACATGAGATCGAACAAAGGGATTTAAATAAGTGGAAGAACTGAGTAAAGTGATAAAAGGGATTAGGCAATGTTAGGAGGGCCATATGGAAAGGGATACAGGGATTAAACAGGAGTAGGAACGATAGCCAGAGATAGGGAACGATAGCCAGGGACAGGGAACGATAGCCAGGGTCTGGGAACAATAGCCAGGGTCAGGGAACGATAGCCAGGGTCAGGGAACGATAGCCAGACAGGGAACGATAGCCAGTGACAGGGAACGATAGCTAGTGACAGGGAACGATAGCCAGGGACAAGGAACAATAGCTAGGGTCAGGGAACGATAGCCAGGGACAGGGAACGATAGCAAGGGACAGGAACGATAGCCAGGGACAAGGAACAATAGCCAGGGACCAGGAACAATAACCAGGGTCTGGGAACAATAGCTAGGGTCAGGGAACGATAGCCAGGGACAGGGAACGATAGCCAGGGTCAGGGAACGATAGCCAGGACAGGGAACGATAGCCAGTGACAGGGAACGATAGCCAGTGACAGGGAGCGATAGCCAGTGATAGGGAACGATATCTAGGGACAGGGAACGATAGCCAGGGACAGAGAACGATAGCCAGGGACAGAGAACGATAGCCAGGGACAGGGAACGATAGCCAGTGACAGGGAACGATAGCCAGTGACAGGGAACGATAGCCAGTGATAGGGAACGATATCTAGGGACAGGGAACGATAGCCAGGGACAGAGAACGATAGCCAGGGACAGGGAACGATATCCAGGGACAGAGAACGATAGCCAGGGACAGGGAACGATAGCCAGAGACAGGGAACGATAGCCAGGGACAAGGAACGATAGCCAGGGACAGGGAACGATAGCCAGGGACAGAGAGTTTAGATAGGGAGTATAGACAGATAAAAAGAGGGGTAGGGATAAATACAGGAGGACATGTGGACACGAGGGTGATAAGAGGACGAGGAGACGAGGACATGTGTGCTTTTAAAGGGATGGCTTTGTTCTGAGGTGTCAGGATTTGGTGAGGGAGAGAGTGAAATGTTCAGATTGGAGGTAGGTGAAAGTATTGACTCTCTCTCTCTCTCTCTCTCTCTCTCTCTCTCTCTCTCTCTCTCTCTCTCTCTCTCTCTCTCTCTCTCTCTCTCTCTCTCTCTCTCTCTCTCTCTCTCTCTCTCTTTCACTCTCTCGTGAGTTAAGATATTCATGCTACATATATTTCTTAAAGGATAGACTGGAATAATTTTCGCGTTCGTTTCTTTTCTTTCTTATTTTCTTTTTCAACTAGCTACATATGAATATCTCTTCCTTCTTAATCTCTCTCTCTCTCTCTCTCTCTCTCTCTCGCTCTCTCTCTCTCTCTCTCTCTCTCTCTCTCTCTCTCTCTCTCTCTCTCTCTCTCTCTCTCTCTCTCTCTCTCTCTCTCTCTCTATCTCTATCTATCTATCTATCTATCTATCTATCTATCTATATATCTATCTATATATCTCTCACTCTCTCTAAAGAAAATAAAGAGTAAGGATAGCAAAGAGAAAAAACAGAAAGTGGAGGATAATTATATGAGGCCGGAAAATATGAGAAAAATGAAGGAAAGGACAAAAGACGGATGGAGGAGGAGGAGGAGGAGGGGAGGAGGGGGGAGGAGGAGGAGAGGAGGAGGAGGAGGAAGGGAGGAGGAGAGGAGGGGGAGGAGGAGGAAGAGGAAGAGAGGAGGAGAGGAGAGATCCTGCTTTTTTTTCATTCATGTTTTTGTCTCCAACTTCACTTTCTTAACATCTGTTTTTCTCATGTTATTCGGTATTCCTCCTCCTCCTCCTCCTCCCCCTCCTCCTCCTCCTCCTCCTCCTCCTCCTCCTCCTCCTCCTCCTCCTCCTTCCCTCCTCCTCCTCCTCCTCTTCCTCCTCCTCCTCCTCCTCCTCCTCCTCTTCATTCTCCTTTAAGCCAGCATGACGATAAATGTCAAATTTGGCTTTGGCTGCAGAAGAGAAAGAAAGATAATGGTGAAAGAGAGAGAGAGAGAGAGAGAGAGAGAGAGAGAGAGAGAGAGAGAGAGAGAGAGAGAGAGAGAGAGAGAGAGAGAGAGAGAATGAATAGGTAGATTCTTTCTTACTTGCAAAAAAAAATAAAAACAGACAATAGCAGCAGTAAGAAATAAACAACGAGGGTAATAGTAGTGTAATAATGATAATGATGATGATGATGATAGGAAGCAGTGTGCATCATGACTGGTGATTACTAAAGAAAACCACACGAACAATGGGAGTCTTTGAAAACCAGCCTCTGTTTCCTTCCTCCTAATTGACATCCTCCCTCCTTCCTTCCTTCCTTCCTTCTTCCTTCCCGCCCTCCTCTCTTTACTTCTATTTTTTTCTCTTCATTCTCTCATCCTCCCTCCCTTTTCTCTTTACTTTTATCCATTTTTTCTCTTAATTCTTTCGTTTCTTTCATTTCGTCTTTCCCATCGCCCTCTCTCCTTACCTCCCACCCTTCTTCTCCCCTCCTACTTCTATCTTCATTCCGCTTTTCCGATCCCTCTCGCAATTCTACCCTCTCCTATCTTCCTTCCTTCCTTCCTTCCTTCCCTCCTTCCTCCTTCCTTCCTTCCTTCCTCCCTCCTTCCCTCCTGTCTTTACTTGCTGCTTGTTTCGCTTCCTTCCTTCGTTTCCTTCTTTCTGTCTTTCCTGTCCCTCTCTCCATTCTACCCTCCCTTTCCTTCCTTCCTTCCTTCCTTCCTTCCTTCCTTCCTTCCTTCAGACGCCACAGAGGCAACAAAGGAACCGGGGGAGCAAACCTTACCGACATGCCACATATTGCACGCTCGTGACGGGAGAGAGAAAAGAGAGAGAGAGAGAGAGGGGAGAGAGGAGAGAGAAGAGAGAGAGAGAGAGAAGAGAGAAGGGGAGAGAGAGAGAGAGAGAGAGAGAGAGTTGGCAAATATACCTCAACACACATCTCACCACACACACACACACACACACCACAAACACACACACACACACACACACCCCACACACACACACACAACACACACACACACACACACATTGGCACTTTTTCTTCTTGGTATAAATATTGCTTCTCATATCATTATCATTATTATCCTTTTATTAAGCATCTTTATTTGTCTTGTTTGCCGGGTTGTCCGCTATAATACCTCTATGCTTTTTATCATCATTTTAACAAGATTTTCACACTTTAAATCGACCTCCTATCACAGTATAATCAGAATTTTTTTCTCTGCCTTTTATTCTTCACCACCTGTTTCCTTCCTTCCCCCTTCCTCCTCCTCCCCCTCCTCCTCCTCCCTCCTCCTCCTCCTCCTCCTCCCCCTCCTCCTCCTCCCCTCCTCCTCCTCCTCCTCCTCCTCCTCTTCCTCTTCCTTATTGTCATTTCGCGTCCTTCTCATTCTCATCACCCTCTCCTCTGTCAACACCATCTGTACACACACACACACACACACACACAACACACAACACCCCACACCACACACCACACACACACACACACACACACACACACACACACAACCCACAGACACACACACACACACACACACACCACACACACACACACACACACACACACACACACAAGCACACACACGTCATACATACCAAAGAAACTATCATCATCATCACTGGCAGGGCGGAGGGGGGAAGGACGGGGATCGAAGCCGTGTCATCTTTCACGTCAACACCACAACCACTTGGCCAAACATCCTACATTTCCTTGGATAAACCCTTGGATCCATGTTACTAGCTATCAAAATATTACCTTAACCCCTTCACACCCAGATCTTTCGTTTGCTATATAAAATCGTCTGTTGTTAGCTATAAAATTACGAAAACTAACTGAATATACCAGATTACCTAGTGGGCAAGGATACTAAACAGGTCATATCTATACAACATTGCTTATATTCACTTAAAAACGTCTAATGATACCCAAAATACAATTGAAATTACGTTCTGGGTCTCAAGGGGTTAGTTAATCTTATAAGTACGTGTTAGAATATTCAATAAAGTTCAGAATTTGAGGTTTATGCCAAAACTAACCGTATTAATTTTATTTTTCCTTATTAATTAGTTTTTCCTGTGATTCCTTTTCCTTTTATTTGATTAGGAAAACAAAACAAAATTATGATCTATAAAATTCCCAAACGTCCTACATTTCCTTCCTTGGATAAACCTGCTCTTCTGCCTAAATCCTAAATCCTCGACATCCTTCACTTTTCCTACACTTACGTACATCTCACTCCTTCTCACTGCCTAACCTAGCATATTTTTCTTCTTCTATTGTAAGGAACCGAAGCTAACTGAGGCAGAGTATTTGATTAACACAGACTATTTAACCCTTTGAGACCCAGAACGTAATTTCCACTGTAATTTGGGTACCATTAGACGATTTTCAGTGGCTATAAGCAATATTTAATAGATATGACCTGTTAAGTATCCTTGTAGACTAACTAATTTGGTATATTAAGTTACTTTTCATAAATTTATAGCTCGACAACATACAATTTTTTTTGGCAAAGGAAAGATCTGGGTGTGAAGGGGTTAAGGTATAATGTCTTACTTCAACTCCTCTTTGATAGTGTGATCTCGTAGACTGAAAATCATGTTACTATAGTTTTTTTTTTTATTATGGTCAAAATGCACTAAGGAAGCCACGCCCCCTGCCTCCCCTTCTATTCTACGGGGCAGCTGATTGGTGCATTCCTCGTATCATCACTACCAATCACAATATCTTCACTACTTAACAGCGGCGTGACCACTGGACAGAGCAATCTTCACTACAGAGGGTGACAAAATTAAAAATCCCTCTGTAGTGAAGATTGCTCTGTC
>JACEEZ010010642.1:0-10000 GCA_016584305.1 Chionoecetes opilio | reverse complement strand
GAGGAGGAGGAGGAGGAGGAGGAGGAGGAGGAGGTGTCTCATCCCGTATTGTCTTTCACCTTTGCCTTTTATCCTCCCTCAAGACCTCGCATCTCACCTACGCAGCTACACTATCTCTCTCTCACACTCCCTCTCACTTTCTCTCTCTCACACACACTCCCTCACATACTCTCTCACACACACTCCCTCAGTCCCTCACACCCCTTACATCTCTCCCTCTTCTCCCTTACAGAAAACAGACGTCATGTGCGAGTTAGTGGAGGACCTGCAAATCAAGACCAAGGAATTCCTGCACCCTAACCCCGCCTCCCGTGCTAAGATGTCCGCCGTGAAGGGCATTGGCAAGCTGTCCGGGCAGGCCAAGGCGTCCACCTACCCACAGCCTGAAGGCGTGCTGGGCGAGGCTATGGTGGGCCACGGCAAGAAACTAGGCGATGACAGCTACTATGGTGAGTGATGATGAGAAGGATGAGTAAGAAGATGAATATTAGGAGTAGGAGTAGGGGGTCAGTGAAGAAGCTGAGGATCATGAGTAAGAGAATGAACAGAAGTAGGAGGAGGATTACATAGGATTACATAGGAATAACAGACACCAGGAGACCTATTGGTCCATAGCGAGGGTATCTGCTGAACTACATACTACTAACTATCAACTACTTGTAAGAAAACAGTTGGAAAATGATACCATGTCCCTAAAGAGAATAGGAACATGGAAGTTTCATAGTGCAGAATGATAGGATATGAAAAATACTAACTACAACTACCACTACCACTACAACTAATCGATACGGGGGACTAGATACGAATTCGCACTATCAATACCCATTTACTTTACAGTGCGCGTCAAGTCTGTTTTTGAATGTAGTTATTGTGTTGGCTCCGACAACATTTGCTGGTAACTTGTTCCATCGTTCAACGACTCTAACATTGAAATAATTTTTACGGAGATCGGTGATGCAGCGTTGACCGTTTAGTTTTAAACCATTATTTCTTGTTGTCACTTGAGTTGAAAGCTCGAATAGGTTCTCTTGATTAGTGACATCAAAACCTTTTAGAATCTTAAAGGTTTCTATCAAGTCCCCACGGATGGAGGAGGAGGAGTAGGGGGTGAGTGATAAAGAAGCTGAGGAGGAGGAGTAAAAGGAGGATATACAGAATACATGAAATACATAGGAATAACAGATACCAGGAGAGCTATTGGTCTATAACGAGGGTATCTGCTGAACTGCATACTACTAACTGTCAAACTGCATGTAAGATAACAGTTGGAAAAGGATACCATGCCCCTAAAGAATATAGGAACATGGAAGTTTCGTAGTGAAGTCTGATAGAAGGAGGAGGAGGAGGAGGGTGGGTAGGTGGTGGGTAAGAGATGTAGGACGAGAAAGAGATGAGTAAAAGAAGGATTACAGAAGGAGGAGGAGGAGGATTACACAGGAGGAGGAGGAGGAGGAGGAGGAGGAGGAAGGGTAGGTGGTGGTGGGTAAGAGATGTAGGATAAGAACGAAGATGAGGAAGAGAAAGAGGTCAATGAAGGATAAACTGGATGAGTAGGTATTGTGTGAGAGAATTAGAAGAAAGAGGAGTAAGAAGGAGAGGAGCTGTTTAATGGAGGAGAAGGAGGGAGAAATATAGTTATGTTAGGAGAAGGATAAGGAGGAGGAGGAGGTGTGGGTAAGAGAAATAGGTTAGGTTAAGTTAGGTTAGGTTAGGTTAGGTTAGGTTAGGTTCGGTTCGGTTCGGTTCGGTTAGGTTAGGTTAGGTTAGGTTAGGTTAGGTTAGGTTAAGATAAGATAAGATTTTCATCCTATCTAGACACTTTGCAAGTACCAACTACAAGGTTATTGACTATACAAAGCGCCGCCACGTCAGCACGAACTAGGCGGACTCGAACCGCTGACCGAATGCACAGGGACGCTGCACATTGCGAACTCACGTCTCTACCAACCTTGCCACCCTGACGGGCTAGGTTAGGTTAGGTTAGGAAGGTTAGGTTAGGAAGGTTAGGTTAGGTTAGGTTAGGTTAGGAAGGTTAGGTTAGGTTAGGTTAAGAAAGAGGAATAAAAAGGAGAGTTTTAAGGGGAGAAGGAAGGAAAAGGGAATTTTTGAAAGGAATGAGATGGGGAAAAAAAAAAGGAGATNCCGAAGCTAACTGGGGCAGAGTTTTTGATTAACAAGACTTTTTAACCCTTTAAAGACCCAAAACGAAATTTTCCACGAATTTTGGGTACCATTAGACGTTTTCAGTGGCTAAGCAATATTTTAAAGATATACCTTTAAGTTCCTTGTAGACAAAACAAATTTTGGTATTTTAAAGTTCTTGCTAAATTATATTCGAAAACATACATTTTTTTTTGCAAAGGAAAGATCTGGTGGAAAGGGGTTTAAAGGTATAATGTTTACTTCCTCCTTTTTTGTAGTGGAACCGTAGACTAAAAAATATGTTTACTATAGTTTTTTTTTTTTTTAGGGTCAAAATGCAAAAGGGAAAAGGCCACGCCCCCTCCCTCCCCCCCTATTCTAGGGGGCAGCTGATTGGTGCCCCCTCGTATATCATACCAATCACAATACTTCACTACTTCACGCGGCCCCCGGACAGAGAAATCCACTACAGAGGGTACAAAAAAAAACCCCTCGTAGGGAAGATTGCTCTGCCCGTGGTGGGCCGTGTTAAGTAGTGAAGATTTGTGAGGGGTAGTGTGATAAAAGGAATGCACCAATCCTCCCCCGAGAATAGAAGGGGAGGCAGGGGGCGGGGCTTCCTTATGCATTTTGACCATAATTTTTAAAAAAAAATAGATATGTTAAAAAAATTAGCTTTTTTGTTAATACCGTTGGAATTTAAAAAAAAGGGTTCTTTTTTGGGTTTATGCCAAAAAACAAACCCTTTTTTAAATTTTTTTTTTTTTATCTCTTGATTAGGAAAAAAAAAAAAAAAACACAAAATTTTTAAAACTATAAATTTAAAGTATAATAAAATTTTTAAAACTAAACTATTAAATAACTAAACCTATCCAATCCTTTAAAAACCACAAAAGAAAAGAAAAGTCCCACCACAAGTCTCTGCTAATACCACAATTAACCTCATTTAATGCTCCAATCCTCAGCAAAACATTAAAGAACACAAAACAAATATTAAATTACACAAAACCTAACGAACCCTTAAAAAATTAAATAGTATAATTGATAGTATGTATATTGGTATGTTATATTTTTAGTAGTTATAGTTTGTATATATGTAGTGGGGTTTGTAGTGGTTTTGGGGTCGTGGTGGGAGTATAATTGTTTTGGGAGTATATTGGGTATAATAGTTTTTGTATTGTATTGTGTGTGTGTGTTGTGTGTTGTGTTGTAGTTGTGGGTTTGGGGGTCGTGGTGGTAGTATAATTTTAGTGGGGTTTTTTATTGGTTGTTTTTGTATGTTTTTGTAGTAGTGTGTAATGTGTGTGTTTTGGTTTTTTAGTGTGTAGTGTGTGTGTGGTGGTAAATATTTTTGTCGTTTAGTTTTGTATGGGGGTTTTTAATTTAGTTTGTAATGTTTTGTGTTGAGTAGTAGTATAGTAGTAGTTAACGCCCAGATCTTTTCTTTTCTATAAAAAAAAAATTTTCGGGCCCCAAAAAATTTCGAAAAAAGTAAATAAAAAAAAACCAATTCAATTTGTTTTGTGGGCAAGGATCTAAAGGGCATATCTATAAAAAATTGCTCTATTCTTAAAAAATCTATGGTGGTCAAATTCAATGGAAATGACGTTCTGGGCCTCAAAGGGGTTTTAAATTTTCCCAAAATCCCAGCAACTACAAGTAAATATCATAAAAACATCAATAACACCCGTTTTAATAGCACCATTAAATACACTGATTAAATTCAAGGGTGGAGCATAATTCCTGTGTTTGGGGGGGGGGGGGGGGAATTTCCCCTTTTTGGGGGGGAACTACTATGTAAAAAGAAATATTGGGAATAAATATAGGGAAAATTAGGAAAAGGTTTTTTTTTTTTGGGAAGGAGCCACATAACAATTGGTTTTTTTTGGGTAATATGCTAAAAAATTATTAATCCCTTCACGCACAGAACGTCATTTCCATTGTATTTGGGGACCATTTGACGATTTTTAAATTTATAGTAATATTTTTAAAGATAGACTTGTTTAGTATCCTTGTCCAAATTAATTTGTTATATAAGCACTTTTTTTTTTTCTTGGCTAAAAACAGAGATTTTTTTTTTTAAACAAAATAAAGTCTGGGGCGTGAAAGGGTTTTTAAAAGAGAGAGAGAGAGAGAGAGAGGAGAGAGAGAGAGAGAGGAGGAGAGAGAGAGAGAGGGGGAGAGAAGAGAAGAGAGAAGATATATAGGGGGAACCTCCCAATTTTTTCCCAAAAGGCATATCAAAAAAGAAAATTAATCTCTCCCTCTTCTCTATTTTTCTTTCTTCTCCTCTCCCCTCTCCTACTTTTTTTCCCCTTAAAATTTGTCTTCCCTTGGGGCATCCTTCCCCTTTTGCCTCTTCCTCCTCCCTTTTCCTTTTTCTTTTTTTTTTTCTTTTTATCATCATCATCAAACTATTTTTTTCTTCATCTTTTTTTTCCTTTTATTACTACTATACTACTACTTAGCTTATAAAACTATATACTCTACTACACTATATACTATAACTACACAAACATACACACTACTACTACTCTCTACTACACTACAAACCCACACACTCCCACACTACACCCCACTACTACTATACTACTACTACTATATACTACACTACCACTCCCAAATACCACACCCCACTCCCACCACTACACTACACACTACTACTACACTACAATACCATCCCATATACTCTACATACTATAACTAATACTATTTAATTAAAAACATCAATAGTTTAATGGATGGAGGTATTTTGTAGTAGTAGTAATTATGGATGTTTTTTAATGGTTGTTATTTTAAGTGTACATTTCTTAAGTGTATAAAAATTTTGTTTTCTTATTGTCATTTATCTTTACTTGTTTTTTTTCACCCTTATTTATGTATTCCCTCTGTTTCGTGTTCTTTTGTATTTATTCTTTTTTTTCATCTCTTCTTCTTCCCCTATTTTTTCCTTTATTTGTTCCCCGTTCTCGTGTTCGCTGCTGAAAACCTCCCTCTGTTCTTTCCCTCGTGCTTCTCCTCTCTCTCTCTTCTCTCTCTCTCTCTCTCTCTCTCTTCTCCTCTCTCTCTCTCTCTCTCTCTCTCTCTCTCTCTGTCTCTCTCTCGTCTCTCCTCTCTCTCTCTCTCCTCTTTCTCTCTCCTTCTCTCTCTCCTCTCTCTCTCTTTTCTCTCTCTCTCTCTCTTCTCTCTCTCTCTCTCTCTTCTCCTCTCTCTCTTCATGCCTTTTACTTTATGTTTTTCACCTCATTTTCTCTCCCTGCGTCAAGTCATTTCTCATCTCAGACATCTTCATCTTTAACTCTCATCTTCTGGAGTTTTTTCCGCCATTCTGTATTATTTTTTTCCCCTTTTCCTTATGGCCAATCTCGTCTGTGTTGTGTGTGTGGTGTGGTGTGTGTGTGTGTGTTGTGTTGTGTGTGTGTGTTTGTGTGGTGTGTTTTGTGTGTGTGTGTGTGTGTGTTTTTTTAATTTTGGGGTTTGGTCCCCCCCTTTTTCTTCTCTCTCTCTCTCTCTCCTCTCTCTTCTCTCCTCTCTCTCTCTCTCTCTCTTCTCTCTCCTCCCCTCTCTCTCTCTTTCTTCTTTCCCCTCTCCTCCTCATCCCCCCCCCCCTTCCCCTCCCCCTCTTCTCTCTCTTTTTCTTTCCTCTTCTTTTTCCTCCTTTTTCCCTCTTTTTCCTTTTTTATTTTATTTTATTTTTTTTTTTTTTTTTAAATTTGTTTTTTTTGTTTTTGTTGGGGTGTTTACTGTTTTTATTTTTTTTTTTTTGCTCTTCTGCGATTTGTATTGGGGGCATTTTTATTTTTTTTTATCCCCCCACCCCCTCCTCTTCCCCTCCTCCCCCCCTTTCCTCCCCTCCCTCCATTTCCCTCCCTTCCCTCTCTTTTCCCCCTCCCCCTCCTTCCCCCCTTTTCCCCCCCCTCCCCCCCTTCCTCTCCCTTTTCCCCCCCCCTCATTCCCCCCCTTTCCTCCCCTCCCCCCCCTTTCCCTCTCTTTTCCCCCCCCCCCCCCCCCCCCCCCCTTTTTTTCCCCTTTTTCCCCCCCCCCCCCCTTTCCCCTTCCCTTTCCCCCTCCTCCCCCTCCCCCTTCCTTTTTTCCTCCCCCTCCCCCTTCCCCTCCTTTCCCCCCTTCCCCCCCCTTCCTCTTCCCCCCTCCCCTCCCCCCCTTCCCTCCCCTTTTTTAAAATTAGTGATTTATACACGTAAAATTTTCTTCAGCCTTTTTCTTTCATTTCAATATTTCTCTCTTTTTAGCACTGTATCATATTTTTTTAAATTTTATATAACCTTTTTTTATTATGTTTTTTTGACACTTCTATATACTCTCCTCGTTTATTAAGCTTAAATACGTCCTTTTTTCACCATACTAGATATAATATTTTTTTTTTATCCCCTGTTGTCATGTAAAAATAGATTTTAAAAATAGAATTATTTTATATTTTCCCCTTCCCATTCTTTTTCCCTCCCCAACGTGTTGGGGGGGGGAATAAATGGGGGGGGATAAAGGGAAAGGGGCATAAAATAGACGATAGATGATAGACAGATAGACAGATTAGGGAGAGGTTTAAAATAGACAGAAGATAGATGACAGATAAAGATGGATAAAAAGAAGAAGATAGATGACAGATAGATAGTTTGACAGAAAGATAATAGCAGATAGAAGGGGAAAAAGATAGACAAATAAAAAATGGGTGATGACCAAAAAGAAAAAAGATGACATGTAGGGGGAGCCATAGACAGACGGGCAGACAGGCGGGGGAACAAACCCTATTCATGATAACTTGTCGCGTAAAAGTGCAATAAATTATGAGCTTCCATAAAGTTAGTTGGACACAGTGGAATATTGATGATAATAAAAAAAAAAATTTGGAAAAGGAGAGGAGAAGAAGGAAGAAGGGGGGGAAAAAAGGAAGAAATTGTGGGGTGTGAAAAAATTATGGTTCCAAAATTTTTTACAATAAAGGATGAAATCACCCACACAAAAAAAAAGGAAAAAAAAAGTTTTTTTTTGGTCTTCCCTCCCCCTCCCCGTGGCCTGCCCCCCCCCCCCCCCCCCCCCCTTTTTTCTCTCTCTCTCTCTCTCTCCCCTTTCTTCTCTCTCTTCCTCTCTCTTCCCCCCCCTTTTTTCCCCTCTCCCCCCCTTTTTCTTCTCTCTCTCCCCCCCCCCCTTTTCCCCTTCCCAATCCTTTTCCCCTTCTTAACCCCGAGCAAAAAAAAAGGGGGGCTAAACCGTTTGCCACCGAAAAACCCCCCTAAAACCCCTTTTCCTTCCCCCCCCTCCCAAAACACTATTCTTTTCCCCAAAACCCCCCCCCCTTTTTCTCTCTCCCACCAAACACTCCCTCACATATCTTCACCACCCCCCGCCCCCCCTTCCTCTCCCCTTCTCCCTTAAAAAAACAGAGTCATGTGCGGTTGGGTGGAGGACCTGCAAATCAAAACCAAGGAATTCCTGCACCCTAACCCGCCTCCGTGCTAAAATGTCCGCCGTGAAAAGGGATTGGGAAAACGCCCGGGGAGGCCCAAAGGGGTCCCCCTACCCCCAGCCTGAAGGCGTGTGGGGGAGGCTATGGGGGCCCGGGAAAAAAACTAGGCGTGACAGCTACTATGGTGGTGTGATGGAAAAGGGTGGTAAAAAGATGAATATTAGGATAGGGGAGGGGGGCAGTGAAAAGCTGAGGATATGAGTAAGAAATGACAGAAGTGGGGGAGGATTTCATAGATTACTAGGGAAAAACGACACCCGGGGCCTATTTTGGGCCATACGAGGGGATCTCTGAACTACATTACTAAATACAACTATTGTAAAAAAACAGTTGGAAAATGATACCATGTCCCTAAAGAAATAGGAAAAATGGAAATTTCATAGTGCAGAATAGGATATGAAAAATACTAACTACAACTACCACTACCACTACACAATCATACGGGGGGCAGATACGTTCCCTATCAATACCCATTTTACTTTACAGTGCGCGTCAATCGTTTTTTAAGTAGTTATTTTGGGTTGGGCCCCACAACATTTGCTGGTAACTTGTTCCCTCGTTCAACGACTCTAAAATTTAAATAATTTTTAAAGGAGATCGTGAGCGCGTTGACCCTTGTTTTAAACCCTTTTTTTCTTGTTTTCCTTGGTTTAAAGCTCGAATGGTTCTCTTATTATGAATCAAAACCTTTTAGAATCTTAAAGGTTTTTTATCAAATCCCCCCGGATGGGGGAGAGGAGTAGGGGGGATGATAAAGAAACTGAGGAGGGAGAAAAGGAGGATTACAAAATACATGAAATACTAGGAAAAAAGATACCAGGGGGAGCTATGGTCTATAACGAGGGTATCTGCGAAATGCATATACAATGTCAAACTGCATGTAAATAACATTGGAAAAAGGGTACCAGCCCCTAAAGAAATATAGGAACAGGAAATTTCGTATGAAGTCTGATAGAAAGGGGGAGGAGGGGGAGGGGGGGTAGGTGGTGGGGAAGAGATGTAGGACGAGAAAGAAGAGTAAAAAAAGGATTACGAAGGGGAGGAGGGGGATTTCAAAAGGGGGGGAAAGGAGGGGGGAGGAGGAGGGGGAGGAAGGGTAGGTGGTGTGGGAAAAGATGTAGGATAAACGAAGATAGGGAAGAGAAAGAGGTCAATGAAGGTAAAATGGATGAGTAGGGATTGTGTGAGAGAATTAAAGAAAGAAGGGAAAAAGGAGAGGAGCTGTTTTTAAAGGAGGGGAAAGGGGAGAAATATAGTTAGTTAGGAGAAAGGGTAAGGAGGAGGAGGAGGTGTGGGTAAAGAAATAGGGTTTGGTTAAGTTAGGTAGGTTTTGGTTTGGTTTTGGTTCGGTTCGGTTCGGTTTGGTTTGGTTTGGGTTAGGTTAGGTTAGGTTAGGGTTTGGTTAAGATAAGATAAAATTTTCATCCTATCTAGACACTTTGCAAGTACCCAAACCCAAAGGGTTTTTTGACTATACAAAGCGCCGCCCGTCAGAAAGAACTAGGCGGGCTCGAACCGTGACCGAAGCACAGGGCGCTGCACTTCGAACTCCACGTCCCCTACCCCAAATTTCCACCCTGAGGGCTAGGTTAGGTTAGGTTTTGGAAGTTTGGTTGGAAGGTTAGGTTAGGTTAGGAGGTTAGGGGAAAGGGTTTGGGTTTGGTAGGTTAAGAAAGAGGAATAAAAAGGAGAAGTGTTTAATGGAGGAGAAGGAAGGAAAAAGGTAATTCTGTTATAAGGAGATGAGATGGTGAACTAAAAGGAGATGAGAAAGGAGATAGAGAAGACAAAAGAAGATGTTTTCCCATGATGTAGCAAAAATAGAGGTAATAAAAGAGGAGGTGGAGGAGGAGAAATAAATAGAGGAAATGATAATTATGTCAGGAGAAGGAGATAGTGGGAAAATAAAAAAGGGGGTGGGAAAGGAGATAAAAACAAAATAAGATTTTTCCCATGATGTAGGAAGAAAGGTAAAAAGAAGGGGGAGGAAGGAAGAATTTTAAAGAGAAGAAAAAAAAGAAAAAAAGAAGAGGCAATAGTTTACCATTGTGAAAAGGGAAAGAAGAGGAGCTAAAAAAAAGGGAGGAGGAAGGAGGAGGGGGGAGGGGGAGGGGAAGAGGAGGGAAAAGGAAAGGAGGAGGGAGGAGGAGGAGGAGGGGGAGGGAGGAGGGAGGAGGAGGAGGAGGGGGAGGAGGAGGAGGGGGGGGGGGAAGGAGGGGGAGGGGGATTACATGGGTTTTTTTACATAGGAGTAACAGAACCAGGAGCCTATTGGGCCTAGCGAGGGTATTGCGAATACATAATAACTATCAACTACTTTTAAAAAAAACATTGGAAAATGAACCATTCCCTAAAAGAGGAAAAGGAAACATGTGA
>JACEEZ010010641.1:0-14003 GCA_016584305.1 Chionoecetes opilio | reverse complement strand
CAAAATTTTTGCTTTATTTTTGGTTTTCACGGTTTTTTTTTTTTTTGATTATATTATGAACAACCTTTCCAAGAAAATAAAATTTTTATACGATAAACATATTTAGGTAGGAAATTACCCGTTTCATGATTTTTTTTTTTTAGTTAACCTAATTTATGCATGCCGAATCTTTTATCACAAAACGAAATATATAAATGGAAACTAATTAACTCCGTTTCTTTGATTCTCCATGAAAAATTTTTTGCGAGCAAAATATTAAATGGCAAATAGTTTAAGTTCATGCATATTTCTTGAAAGTCTCATAATGGTTTTTTCTTTGTTTTTTTTACTTTTTTTTATTTGTAATATTATGAACAAACATTTCCAAAAGAAAACAGTATATTTTTTTTATACTGATAAATATTATTTAGGTAGGAAAATTTGTACGGGGGCGAACGGGTGGAAACCTTAGGGTGGACGTCACGGGCGATTACCGGCCTTATCATCTCGGGGGCCCGTTCCTCGCTCGCTTTCACCGGGGATCATTCATTGATGTCCCGCTCCCCCCCCACTATTGTTCGATCGCTTTTAGACTATGGACCTGTTCAAGAACTTTTTAAATATCGTGGCAAAGATGAAACGCATACTTTAAAAAAAAAGATTTTTTTTCCCTTTTAAAAACCAAATAAATGTTTTACATATTTCTTCAAAAATAAAATATCCTTTCATATTATCCTTTTAAACTGCAAAATTCTTTTTCTTCATAATATTTCTCCTTAAAAATAGCATTTAAAAAACAATTCACGGCCCTTTCCCAGGGCAAAGTCTTTTTCTCCTATCCTTATGTTCCCTTGTCTTGGAAAAGATGCCTCTGTGGCACCCTGAATACCACCGCAGAGCCTAGTCTTCAGGACTGCAAAGTGTTCTGAAACTAGGGCGCGAGATATCCACCTTTTCCAAAGGGGTCGGCTGTTGGGGGTAAGCTGCTCAGACGGGAAACCCCTTTAACCCCCAAACGTTGCCTTTCACGGTTTTTGGGATCCGTGGCCTCAGGCTGGTGCCGCTCCTAATTCTGCCCAGCCCAAGGAACTGTACCCGTGGGAGGATTGGAGGGTGGTCTCTCCCCCTCCTCTTGCGGGGTTTTTGCTGGGCGGTGGTCTTGCTCCCCTTTGATGCACTCCCACTGGCCCACTACCCTCGTCACGGCATCCTGTTCGTGTTTCTCATGATGATTGCATTTCTTAAACCTAGGTCTAAGGATGCAGCCTCTCTGGGCGTTCACCTGTCAATCCCCCCAAAATCTTTGGTAAATTCCGCCAAAAGGTGTTAATCATTCACGGACGGGTTTTGGATGGAGCCCTTTTCTGGGGGGTTTGCGTAGCCCCTGGACCCAATGTTAAAAATAAAAAAAAATAGTAATAAATGTAAATAAAAAATAGTTAGTAATAATAATAAAAAATAGTTATAATAATAAGTTAAATACCAATAAAATTTTATAAAATTGAAGAAAAAATTAATCACGCACCCCCAATAACTTTGTGGAACATAAGCGTTACCGAAAAGGGCAAATCGGGCAACTTTTTTACAGCGAAAATTATTAAATTTGGGCTTTCATTTCATTGTCCTGTAGAGGGGGAAAACTTTTCTATTTAGTGACTCGATTTTTTTATGTTTTGCTGGAAATGGGAAATTTAAAACAAATTCTAATGAACGATTATTAGAAAATGATACTCGATACCCCCGTTTCGTGAAAGGAGTCGTTCGATTTAAACGATGACTCCGAGTCTCATACACCCGATTCAGTAAAAGGAGTTTCGTTTTAAAACGAGTGCTCGAGTCTCGATACACCATGTCCTGGCAATGCCAAAGAGATAAAAGTTCCCGTTTAAGCTCTTTTATACAAGCTTTTATAAATAAAAAGAGTGGACATTTTATTTAAACTACTTTATTTTTCAAAAAAGCGAAAAATTTAAACGATGCCGGTTTTTTAACAAAGTGGACTAAAATTATTTCTTTACTGACTTGAGTTAAAGCTGTATTTTGTTTGTCATGAAACATTTGCTGTTTTTAAGGAATACAATTTAAAACGGCACTTTCAAACCAAGCATGCTAACTTTGGCACTTTTTATCAAAGCAAGAACTCAAAAAAAGCCTGATCTGGAAAAAAGTTTGAGCAACAAAAAAATGTGTTTGGGAAAAAATTTTCCTTTACAAAGGAATGCGACAAAGGCAATTTTTGTATTGGGCCAATAAATAGAAAAAGCAAAAAACAAGTCTTTGCAGAAGCAAAATTTATTAAAGATTGCCTGGTTATCTGTCAGTGTTGTGTGTCCTAAGTTAAGTCAAAAGTAAAAGCCTATCTCTGTCACAAAGAACTATTTTCGTCGCAAAATTTTCAATTGCAGTGAATATTAAAAACGCTTTTAAACCCAGTGATAGTTTTCAGTGGTTTTCTATTGCTTTAGATGAAGTACTGATATTCAGGTATGCTCGTTACTCATTTACATCAAGGAATTGACAAAAATTTGAATTACAGAGGAATTGTTTTGTATGGAGTCTCTCAAGACACATTACTAAAAAATTGTACAACAGTGTCATTACGTCTAAACAGGGCTGGTTAGCCTGGTAAACGGCAAATTTACAAATATGGGGCCCCCTTCATCACAGGTAAACATTTTGGCCTTTTGAAGTTATGAATTAAAAAAGAAGACTTTTCCCCTGCACGTGCGTTGTCTTTTCATTCTCATACTAAAGAAAACCTCTGTAAAACTTGTTTAAATAAAAAGTTTATGTTTGGTCCAGTGGTGCGTGCGTGAATTCAATAAGAGCACGGGGGTGAAACCGGCAATTCCCCAATTTTTTTTGGAAGACCTCGAGGGAGATTTTTCTGATATCTGTACCAACCCAAAAATCCCTGGGTTTAAACTGGGGAAAAAAAAACAAAGGGGTGTGGGACCTCAAACAGAGATTGTCATGTTTTTCAAAATGAAAACATCTCTTTTTACTTTTTCAAAGGAAAGGAGAGTGAGAATGGGTTTTTTGGGTTTTGCTTTCTTGGACATAATGCAAAACTGAATGAGCTAAACCAAAACAAAGGCAAAGGTTTTTTGCTCATGAAATTTTACCGGAATGAAAGTCTTTCAAACGAAACAAACTTTTTGCCAAAACAGCTGAATGAGCAAACTTTTTAATTTTCCTCTGTTTTAAAAAACGAGTGGTTACACAAGCTTTTTCAGAAAGTACAGTTTTTTCCGTTGATGGGTTTAAAAAGGAATTTTTTCAGAAATTGCTGATTTCAAGGGAATTGAAGGGGCAGTTTTTTTTTCTCGCTCACCTTTGCCTGTGACTTGAAAAAGCTATGAAAACTGCGATGGAATGATTGATTTGCCGCCCCAACTCTTTTTTAAAAAGGATTTTGAAATTAAAACCCCTGGTCGAGTTTTATAATCTCTGTACTCAAAAAGTTTTAAAGTCTGAAAAATTTGCAAGAAAGATGTTTGTGTTGTTTGCATCAACTTACATTTGGAGCAACTTTCTCTTAAAAAGAAAAATTTAAAAAGTCAAAAAACAGATCACTTCTCACAGACCAATCTTTAAATCGTGTTAAGGATCAGCACAAAACACTTGACCCTAAATTTTAAAAAAGCTGGGAATGACGCATCAGATGCATCAATTACATTGACTTGTTCTGTTTTCTTCTGATTTACTTTGTTTTTTAAATAAAAGTGTTACATGTGAATTTCTCTTTAAAATATTAAAGAAAAAAAAAAAAATTGCTTTTTTTCTTTTTTAAAACCTTTTCTTTTTGGCTATTTTAACTATTAAATTTTTGAACTTAATATACTATGCGGCCCTTTAAAATTGTGAATTTGTGAAAGTGGCCCTTTTCACTGAAAATTTGCCCACCCCTGCCCTGACCAACAATTGCACGAATACCTTTTGTTAAACTCAACCATATCTACCCTAACCTATCTGTTTCTTTTTACTTAATATTTTAGACGATTTATAGATATAGTTTTTAATTTTGCGCCCCTTGTGCCGTTTTAATGACCAGCCTTATTGATCCCATACTCTATCTTTTTCCGTCTAACATATTGTTTTTTGTTTGATGGAGAGCTGTCGCAGGAAACGTATTCCACTTTGAAAAAAGTACTTTTTTTTTTCGCAAAAGTTTTACGCATGTATGAAATTTTTCCCCTTTGATTTCTAAAATATTTTTTTCGGGTAATATGCCTTTAAAAAAAACTTAATTCGGTAATTTATCAATGGAATTTAAATTTGCTTATACCACAGGGCAGCCTGTTGAAATCTATATTTTTTCTCCATAACGTTTTCTCGTTGCTAATACGGTTCTTGAGATATTATGGAAACATTGCTTCCCCCTTTTTTTCCGCAGCCTCGTACTGATACATTCCACGGCTAACGTTTTTTTTTTAACCGAACTAAATTCAACAAATGAGCTTCAGTCTTTCAGTTTCCGTCTCAGGGATTAGACGTACGCGTGCGAGCTCTCTCTTGAAAGTCAGTTAAACCGGCTTCACACTAGCACTTTCTCCGTCTAGTTAGTCGAACTTCGTCGCTCTGACTAGTTTTTTCTCGCTCTGACTAGTTAGTCCGTCTGCATCAGTCAAGTCTGAGGCAGTCGCTCGTGATCGTCTTTGTCTGCAAAGTTGAAGTCAACTTTCTTAGTCAAATCAAAATCCATATAGTCCGGCCGCTAAGGACCAGATTTCAAGAGGATGGGGACATGCCGGATAAAAGCACCAAATTTTGTTCAGGCATTCTACAGGGTCCTAGCTATGATTTTGAGAGGGGAGACAAACGATCCAATTACTCAGAAGCCTCTATGAACCATTTTTGTGATAACGGCTAATTTTCACTTAGAAAAATCTTGATTTATAGTATAACATATTTATAGTATATTATTATTTATTTATAGTATTTATAGGAAACCTCTATGAGAGTAGATGTGGTATGGGACAGGTACCTGGACAACAGTATCAAAGAATCAACCAGAGAGAAACGGGGGAAGGTGTACGAAGGAAGGTGGCAGGCCAGACCAAGGTCCCAGGCAATTGGCCCGATTTCCTGCGTGACCCCACAAACAGGTAGAACTCTTCCATTTCCCCTATCAGAGAAGATTGTATCCACTACCTTCCCAGACGGAAAGCAGGTCTTTGCAACATCTGGAGCCTCTGTAGTCTGCAGTGGCACTGACCACTCGATGCCGCCATGTGACCACGAAGAGGCAGACACAAGAATTGTGGTCCATCTACAAGATGCCTAGAGAGTGGATGCACCACATGCTTGGTACGCACCGTGGATACTGACGTTCTTGTCATCCTCATCGGGAAGTATCACTTTCTAGCCAGCAAGTATCCATCGGCTGACATCTGGGTCGCCTTCGGCAGTGGCAAGAACTTCCTTTTCCTACACATCAATGCCATCTGTAGTACTCTGGGCAAGAGAAGTCCACAGCGCTACCAGTGTTCCACAGCTTCACAGGGTGTGATACGACTTCTTCTTTCTTTGGAAAGGGGAAAAAGTCGGTTTTGGGAAGCATGGGGTGCCTATACCGAAGTCACAGATGCTTTCAACTTCATCGTAGAACATCCACATGCACAAATCACCGTGGATTGCGAGGAGTTCCAGATGCTGGAACGTTTCACAGTCGTTATATATGACAAGACCAGCCCTCTGGTGTCGGTGAATGAAAGCAAGAAAGGAACTGTTCTGCCAGAAAAACAGAACGATGGAGAACATTCCCCAACTCAACAGGCCCTGCTGCAGCACACAAGCGTGCAGTGTACCAGGCTGGCATCTGGACAACCTGTCACCAGGCCCAACAACAGACACCAACTGCTGAAGGCTGCGGTTGGACACTGGATGCAGAAACAAAGTCTGGGTTCCTGTCTGGAGCTCGCAGCCTGCGGCAGCAAAGGCTGTAAGTGAACTTGTGAAGTGTGCCTGCAAAAGTGCTGCAGGTTGTGGCGGGAGATGTTCATGCAAGAAAGCCAGCTGGAAATGCACCGAACTGTGCAGCTGCAAATGTGAGAAGTAGACACATAATTACAATTATGAATCATACCTGCATTGTGATACTGGTGCTTAACAAAGACATGGCATTCCTGCAGCTGTACAGGAAGAACATGATTGTTGTATAATGAGCTTAATGAATACTTATTTTTCATAATGCACCGTCAGTAGATTAACCACTGTCATTTTTGAATTGCAAGGAGTATGTTTTAATTCGTGTTCTGCTAATAAACTACATGGCATTTCGCGATGTCCGCAGGGGAGTTTAAAGTCGAATAAATATTGAATTTTTTTTTTTTTGACAGCCATATTGGAATATTTTGTTCTGGAGTTATTAAATAATAATAATAAGATAACTTGCATCCAATAAACATTATCCTTATGACTATTCTTTTAAAAAACCCATTTACCCTAATTTCCACATGCGGAAATGTCAAAATAATAAAGAAGCGTTACTTATAGCCATCTGAGTGATGGGATCATTTGTCTCCCCTCTCAAAATCAAGTAGGGGCCTGTAGAAAATGGGCCCGAAAAAAAATTTTTGGGGCTTTTTATCCGGCATGGGCCCCATCATTTTTACAAGCTGCCCCCCAAAAGTGATTACTTTAAAGATATTCGATAAAATCGGGAATTTTTTTGCAAATTAAAAATTCAATACGTTTTTAGAAGGGATTAAAAAAATTCCAAATGCTATTTTTTAAAATTAGATCATTTAAAAAACCGGTTCTATATAACACCAAAAGTCTCTGCATGATTCCCATTGAAAAATTTACTACAAAGAGTCAAATCCCCCAACCACCCTTACACCAGTGGTGTTAAGAATTTTTAATGTTTAGATGTGGGACAAGATTTGCTAGAAAAAGTCACTCACCAAAAAACACCCTGACACACAGTGGGGTTAAGAATCTGGAAAGCCTAGAGTGTGGGGAAAAAATTTACTACAAAGAGTGACCTACCTCCACCCCCCTGACCCTACAGTGGTGTTAAAAAAATTATGAATTTTTGATGTGGGGAAAAAATTTACTACAAAGGTGACCTCCCACAACACACCCTGACACACAGTGGTGTTAAGAATTTTTTAATTTTTTTGAGTGTGGGAAAAATTTTAATACAAAGAGTGACCCCCACCCACACACCCTGAACCCCACCCGTGGTGTTAAAATTTTGAATGTTTTGGTGTTTGGGAAAATTTTCTAAAAGATGCCCCCACCAGACACACCCTGACACATAATTTTGGGGTTAAGGAAACCCATGAATGCCTAGAGTGTGGGAAAAAAGGGTTTTTTAACCCTTTTTGGAAATCCCCAAAACCCAAAAAACACCTGAACCACAGTGGTGTTAAGAATTTAAAAATATTTAAAGTGTGGGAAAAGGGTTTACTCAAAGAGTCAACTACCGAGCACACCCTTTCACACAGTGGGTTTTTAAAAATTATGAATGTTTAGAGTGTGGGAAAAGATTTTTCCTTTCATGGGTCACCTCAACCCCCACACACCCCGACCACAGTGGTGTTTTAAAAATTATGAATGTTTTAAATGTGGGGCAAGATTTGCCCAGAAAGAGTCAGCTCACCAAAAAACATCCCTTTACACAAAAGTGGTGTTAAGAATGATGAATGCCTAGAGTTTGGGAAAAAATTTACTCCCAAAAAGTGACCCCCCCCCCACAAACCACCCCCTGACACACCCGTTGGTGTTTTTAAAAATTATGAATGTTTAAGTGTGGGAAAAAATTTGCTACAATGGTCCCTCACCATACACACCCTGACCACAAATGGTGTTAAGAAAATGAATGTTTAGAGTGTGGGAAAAGATTTGGGTACAATGGGTCTCCTCACCACCCACCCTGACACACAAATTGGGGTTAAGAAAAAATGAAAGTTTAGAGTGTGGGAAAAAATTTCTACAAAAAATGACCTCACCAACACACCCTGACACAAGTGGGGTTAAGAATCATGGAAAGCCCCAGAGTGTGGGAAAAGATTTACTACAAAGAGTGACCCCCACCTCCCCACACCCTTTCACACAGTGGTGTTTAAAAATTATGAAAGTTTTGAGTGTGGGGGGAAAAAAGTTTTCTACAATGGGTTTACCCCACCCCCACAAAAAACCCGGGCACACAGTGGTGTTAAGGGAAATTTTGAAATTTTTGCAGTGTGGGAAAAAATTTTTCTACAAAGAGTGACCTCACCAGAAAAACACCCCGACACACCCCCTTTGGGGTTAAGAACCCTGAATGCCTAGAGTTTTTGGGGAAAAAGGTTTTAAACCCCCAATTTCCCGAACCCCAAACCCCCACACCCTTAAAAACACAAATGGGGTTTTTAAAAACATGAATGCCTCCCAACCTAACCAAAACTTAACCCACTTATCTGAAAATTTTGAAAAATTTAAATTTCCCCAAAAAACCCAAAAATAAGGCCAGGGAAAACACAGCTAAAGAAAACGGCAATAATAATAAAAAGTTTCCCTAAAATTTTCCCATTTCGGGGAACCATGTTTTTGGGTGCTAATTTCCCCAGAAGTTGGGCCGGGCCCCCCACAAGCATTTCAGGGAACTTTTTTTTTACGATGTTTCCCTGAAAAATAAATTGTTCTACTACCCCCAACAAAAAATTTTTTTTTAAAAAAAAACAAGGCACGTAATTATAAACCCTCCCTCGGGAATAAAAGGGCGGAAGGGTTTTGGCCCCCGGGCGTTTTCCCGAGACACCGACTATTTTTTCCATTTGGGCCTTAAAAATAGGTGCCCCCTTTTTTTTTAATTTTGGGGGTATTTTATTTTTTCAAACTAACCCCAACCCTTTTAGGTTTTTTAATTTAAACCTACCCTAACCTTAACCCCAAAATAAAACCCTTTTTTGTTATGGGTTTGCCCCAAAAAAAAAAACCTCTCCATTAGAACAAGGCCCCCTATTGGGGGGGGGGCCCCCGAAAAAAATTTTCCCGGGGTTTTCGAAAACGAAAACCCCGAAACTCCCCCGTCCATTTTTTAAACCCCCTCCTCAAAATTTTGATCTGGGCAATTGCTTTAATTAAAATTTAAACCCCCTACCCCCAAAATTTTTTTCAATTTAAAAGTTTCAACCCAAAACCCAAAGTTTTTTCCCGATGCGCCCCCTTTTGTTTTTCTTGGGTTTTGTTTTTTTAAAAAAGTTTTTTTTGAATGAATTTTGCTCCCCCTTTCCCGTCCAAAATTTTTTTTTTTTTTTTTTCAAAAAAGACAAAAAGAAAAGAAAAGAAACCTTAAACCCAACCCCTTAAACCCCTTTTAACCTACCAAAAAAAAAAAAAATAAAAAAAACCCCAAAAATTTTCCTAAAAAAAAAAACAAAAAAAAAAAAATGGCGACCCAAGAAACGGTTAGCAGATTCTTTTCAAAAACCCCAATAAAAACACCCATAAAAACCCCTAAGGCGCAAACCCGAAAATCGTTTTGGTTTGGGTGAAACATAAATTTAACCCAACATTTTGTCCGAAAAGAACAATAACACAAAAGGGGGTCCCGGGGGGGGGGAACCCCCCAAAAAGGGGTGTTGTGTAATTTAAAGCCCAGGGGGTTTAGTTAACTAGCGGGGCTCACGGCCCCCCCCCCCGTCCCGTCAGGAGGGTATTGGTCAATAGGGGGTAAATTTTCCCAAACTGCAGTTTTTATCGAAAGAAAGGTTTTTCCCACCGAATCTTACCTGTAGCCAAATAGCGAAGCGTGAATTCCGAACGCCTTCCCCCTGCAAATTACTGCCCCTTTCCCCCATTCTTTGGGGTTCCCCCCTTTTTTTGGCCTTTAAGGGGTTACTATTTTTTAAAAAGTTTTTTGATACTTGGGCCCCCCCCTTTCCCAGCCCCCCCCAAAAACCCCAAGTTTTTCCTCAAACCTTCCCCATGGGCCCTCCCCCAGCTCAGCTCTTTCAAGAGTCTATGGGAAAAACCCTTTTTTTCTCTCGAAAAGCCACCCCTGAACGTATCCCGGCCCCGGTTTTTTTTGGCCCCTTTTGTCGTCTCCCCATTGAAAAAATACACTAATTAAAGTTGTATACCCCGAAAAGCTTGCCCGTGGCCCTCGGGCCATTTTTGTTTACAGTCCCAAGGAAAAAGCTGACTTTTGATGGGAGGCGAACGTTGTGTGTGGGGTACGGGTTTGCAGTCAGAAAATTTTTTAATTTTTAGAAAGTTGTTAAAAAACTAACGGGGAAAAAGTGCTGGGGGACGCCGCCTTTACTGACCTTACTCAAAAAACCCCCCGCGCGCATACTCAAAAACCGGGCCCCTTCCAAAAAAACCCCCGCCCCGCCCACGCCCCCAAAGCAGGAGCGTAACACTATGTTTTTCCCCCCCCAAAAAACTGTGTGGACCCGATTTGTATCGTAATTTTATTATTGAAAATTGTTGTTTTTTTTTCCTTTTGTAAAAAGTCCCTTGGCCCTGTAATCCCCTGTTTAACATGTGGATCAATTTTTTTCGCCCTTTGTGCTTTTCCTTTTATTTTTTTTTCCTTTTTTAGCCCCTCGTCATGTCAAAGAGACTGGTCCCGTATTTCCCCGGGCCTTTTTGGGGTGCTGTGAAGTGTGGGGGGAGGTGTAACCCGGGTTCTTTCCTGGGGAATACAGGAGTTTTATGGGAAAGGGGGGCGTCCCTTTCCCCATCACCCTTTTTAACCTTGTATGGACTGGGTATTTGACAAAGGTTGTAGAATCAAAAGGATTTTGTGGAGCATCCGGCCCCGGGAAAACCAAGAAACCCCCGATCTTGTTTTTTGCCCCCTGAAGCAGTAATTTTCCCGGGTCGCTGGAGGTCCTGGGGTTAGGTCCCCGAAGCGCCCCGCCCCCGAGGAGGCCCCCGTTTTTTGGGGCTTGAGGTCCCTTTTTCCCCATAAGACCAAGGGCCCCCCGGGGTTTGGGACTTACTAATGAAAACATTAAAAAGTTCCCCCTTTTATCCCTTGTTGGGGAGGACATTGGGGATCTTTGGGAAAATTTTTTTTCCAAAACCTTGGTGCCCCAGTCCTAAAGACGGCGGGTCCCCGTCCCAAAAAATCTTACGGCGGGGGTTGGCATAGTCCACGGTGTTTTTTGGGCTTTGCTCACGGGAGGGATTTGGGCGTTTTTTGGGCCTGTGGCAGAAAGGGCAAAGATCCCGGGTCTTCAAGTCCCCTTGTGATCCCCCGTCTTACTATATGGTTGTTTTTAAAACCCTGGAAAAGTAAATGTGGAAATTAAAGAGAAAGAATCAATGCCTTTTTGGGAATTGTGTCTTCCCGAATCATGGGGGTTTGGCCCGGGATGATTACGTGTCAAATCAGCGATTTCACCGTAGACTGAATCGAGGCCTATTACCTGCATAGTCCGTCAGCGCCAACTTCGGGGTCTATGGGCATGTTGGGGACGCTACCCTGAAACCAAATTCCTTCCCCTTTGGGTTGTACTGTAATGGGGCCCCAAACCGGCGTGGGGGAAAGGCCCCAAAGGGGGCCCCCCCCAAGGCCGTGGCTGGGGGAAATTTATGTTTTTTTTTCGAGGCTGCTTTGGGATGGGAAAAGGGGCCTTCATGGGAACTCGCGCGTGGTGACCCCTGGTGAGTGGCGTCGTGGGGTGGGCGAGGCGACGCGCCCCCCGGCGATCCCCCCAATGATTGATTGATTGATCATGCCCTGCAATTGTTAAGAAGAGGAAAGTGGCCTCGAGTGTCGGGCCTTCAACCTGAGTGGGAGAAGTACTTTTTCACTGAACGTTTTGGGCCCAGCCCAGTGCCTCATTTGCTTTGAAGACTGTGGGCTGTCCTCAAAGAGTATAAAAATGCGGCCGCCACTTGGTTGACACAGCACCAAGCATCGAGCTTTGCATCGGATGTCTGCTGCCGAGAAGAAGGAGGGCATTGTCAAACTGTCAGGCAACCTGCAGAAAGCACTTCACTCTTCCGTAAGCAGCCCTACTGAGGCTGACAAAGTGACGCGCGGCAGCTATGAGGTTTCCCGCCTCCTTGCTCGCCGGATAAAGCCGTTCCACAGAACGGGGACTTTATAAAGGAGTGCATCATGGTTGTAATAAAATTGTTTCCCCTGTCCTGAAAAGCGTTCTGCCTTTGAAAGTGTGAGCCTTTCACCCCGCATTGAGATGTCAGACAGCGTGAACGACTCGCTTAAGACCTGTTGCTCAAATTTCGATGTCTTCTCTCTTCGCCTTGATGAGAGCAAAGACCTGAAGGCACAGCCCAGCTGGCGATTTTCATTCTGGAGTCACTCTGCTGCCTTCGGTTTATGAGGAGTTTCTCCAGCTTGTTCCATTGCACACCCCACCAGTGGGCAAGACATCTTCGACGCCTTTCTTCAGTGTGTGTAGCAACACTCCCTCGACCTGTCCCGTCTCGTGTGCGTGACGACCCACGGTGCCCCCCCAATGACTGGAAAGAAGAAGGGTGCCGCCCTCCACTGCTAGTGCGTCCTGTGAGGGAGCCGGACACCCCCCAGCCCATCCACAAGGTGCACTGCATATCCCCCCCAAAGTCCCTGTGCTCCACAGTCTGCCAACCTTACTGAGGTCCATGTCTGTAGTCGTGAAGGTTGTCAACTCCATCCTCCCCCGCACCTTAACCACCGCTAGTTCCAGGCACTAACAGACGAAGTCAACGCACTCTATGGTGACCTGCTTTACTTCTGTGAGGTCCGCTGGTTGAGTCATGGAGCCATGCTGTCCCCTGTGTGCGACCCGCAGCAGAAGATCGCCACCTTCCTCCGTCAAAAGAACCTCCCCGGTGCTGATCATTTTTCCAACCCGCAATGGCTTGCTCGTCTGGCCCTGCTCACATATATCACTACGCCCCTAAATTTCTCAATGTAAAGCTGCAAGACAAAAACTTCTAGTCACAGACAGTATTCGCACATACCCCCTTCGGGGTTTAAAGCTGCGCTTGTAGGGGCTAACTTATGCTGGTCAGTTTATGCTTTTCCTCGTATTGCGGTTGTCCACCTGAGCGGGGACCTGAACCTTGTGTTGGTGTTGCACCTCTTTGGGGGAGGAATTTGCCACCCGTTCACAGGTTCAGGCCATGGCCCCGGGGATTCAAGCTTTTCCCTTTCCCCCCTTTTGATTCCTGGGGACGAAGCCCCTGCCCCCCTGCAGTGGAGTTGGTGAGCTTCAGTGAATAAAACTGAAGGAAAGTACCCCCCGCTTCTCCACTGCCCTTCCGGCCCTCGTCCTACCTTTCTAAAAAATTTGAAAAATTAAATTTGAGCAGTAAAACAACCACGTTCCCATTTTGCAGCACTACGTTGTAAAACCAACTTTTTTAAAAAATAAATTACAAAGTCTGCATTCGCCCCCAGTAAGTACCGCCACCTCAATGAATTCGTTTTCAAACCCTCTCAACGCCAACATTAAATCAATTCTCCATGGCAAACAGCCCCAACCACCCCCACTCATTTCATGTCTCTTGAAAAAACTGTTTTCTGCAGTCCTGATTTTTTTTTTTTAAATTTTTTTAGTAATCTGGTCTTAGACAGCGGGTAAGCTAAATATTGTGCATTTTTTTGATAAAAGCGCCAATTTTTGGCATAGAGGTAGACCAATTATTATAAAAAAATTTGGTGTGGACCCTTTCCCAAAAGGCCCCCCGGCGGCCATTTTTCCAAAATTTCCGCCCCGCGACACCCAAAAACAACAGAAGTTAGATAAAGTTTGCTGCTGAAGGGTTTTATGAAGTTTTTTTGAATTTTTGAATCAAGACTGCCAAAACTCTTAAATCACATTTTTGGGGGATGCGCTGATTTAATTAAAAATATTTAGGCTAATTGCAATGAAAAGGCGACAAGGAAACCCATGAACAGGCATCAAATGTGGGCATTCCTTGTGAATAGGCTAGATTCATTTAAGTTTGGAAATTTATCTGACCTTTTCCTCTTCTGTCAATAGCTATTCATGGGCACTGCCCACGCCAATTAAGTGCCAAATTTAAAAAAATGATTAACACAAAGTTTTTAAAGTCCCAAAAACCGA
>JACEEZ010010640.1:0-15003 GCA_016584305.1 Chionoecetes opilio | reverse complement strand
CCTCCAAGCTTTACCGGGAGGGTTAAGGATATTTGGGGAGGGTAAAACCCTGGCGATCGCGAGTTCAACTTGCGTGGACAAGACCGTGGGTGAAGAATGACACACACACACACACTCTCCCTCTCTCCCCTCTCTCTTCTCGTCTTCTCCCTCTCTTTTCCTCCTCTCTCTCTCTCTCTCTCCCCTTCTCTCCGTTCTCTCTCTCTCTCTTCTTCCACCATAATAAACAGAATTCCCACTCCTTAAAAACATAACCAGTAAAAACAAACGGATGCAGTCAGTTCGTACACAATTTTGTTTCGTACACCAGTAGTTTTTTACACAAAAAAATTGGTTTCGTAGTCTATATGAAACCATAGTCGTTTCGTACACTCGGCTCAGAGTTGAATTTTGATCACTAGAGGTACGTACATTCGACACCAGTATGTACGGAAAAACTCAAAATCAGTGTACGAAAACAACTAACAAAACCTGGGTCGAATTAACTTGTGTACGAAACTCCCCTGTAACCAAACAAACATAGGAGTATAGGAGTCAATCAGAAGTCAATAAGGCGCACCTCAAATACCTCTCCACACGGTACCTGGGGAACTGTCGCCGATCGGAACACTCGCCACGTCGTCGATTGTTCCAATTCCTGATATTACAGGACCCAATATATAGGCTACATTCAATCAGGATTTACCCGTGTTCTGTATTTAGGATGAAATACCAGCAATAGCTTGATCAGTTAGGTTAAGTTAGGTACTAATGTCCAGGTTAGGTTAAAGTAGCCCGTCCAGACCCATTTTTTTTTTTTGCCTAATTATGTTGAATGCACATTCAAAAACACCTAATCCACCAAAAATATGATTCAGGCCTTATTCCGTAAAAATAGACTTTAAAAAGCGCCCCGAAAAAAAAAAAATCTTCCCTCCAACAGGGGCTACGACCTATTAGGTAAACGTCAAAAGGGAGGCTCCAATAAACTCGGGTAACACCTGTCGGCAAATGTTATGATGAGCGATTGTACTTCAGTGTCAGACTGTGAATCTGTCACTGTGACAGAATTAGAGTACGAAGCTCAATCTGAGACCGAACTAAATGACGCTGGTTCGCGTATTGAGGAAACGAACCTCAGATAGTCAGGGGGTTTCCCCGCCCCATATGTTTTGAGCCAGAGTACAGGTGGATGAAGAGGGGTTAGCAGAGCCTCAGGTTCAGCAGGAGGACCTGGCACTTCTCCAAACACGGATTGGTAAGTAAGGTAAATTGGTAAATTTGTGTTGGGGAATCACAATGAAGGTACTTTCGAGAAAATCCTATGGTTAGTTTTGGAGCGTTAAAAGTCAAAAGTCATTACTCGAAACCACATACTAGCATTAAACTATAGCATAGAGTTGGAAAATATGCGGGCGGGGAAGGCAGAAAGTGTGACAGCCAAGGGAGTGATGACAGATTTGTGATGCCGACTGCCATACAAGACAACTTAGACAGTCTGCATTGGGGTGTCTAACCAATCTGCCAGTCTGGCCCAGTGGCTAGCTAGGTATCTGTAAATGGTGAGGGCACTAGGCAAGCGGAGCTAAGGGACAATTCTGATGCCACATAGAAGGGTCTAAGGACATATTCTAAGATCCGATCAGTGGTGGGTATTAGAACTATCAGAATACGGCAGCCATGGCCATTGGGGGGGGGGGTCACCGGGAAATTTTTGTAGTTATGCCACTGATTATGCCTGAGCGGAGATGCAATAGGTCTAAATTGTGAATGAATACAAGCCTTAATCAATTTAAAAATAATGTTAATTTATTCGATATTTACAATGCAAACTTCTGCACCCACATTTCCATATAACCAGTGAGGGGCCTGAGGGACTGAGGGCACACTGTACTATACTATAGTGTGCAGTGTACAGTGTCCCAGCAAACATTGTCATGACGGGCCGGCATCAAATTAGTGCCGGCAAATCACAAACGGCATATTGGCATTGAATCGGCAAACCGTAATGAAGTTATCGGCCTGGCTGCGGACCGACAACTTGTGCGTTCATGTTTGCACCCCGGGCCTGTGTCGGTTACGTTACGTTTCTGTGTCAGATCTGTGTCGGCAAACCGTAACCAAAACTATTGCCACTACTGAGCCACAAAACGGGCCGACATAGCATCTATATCGTGCCATAAGCGGGCCAACACAGCAACTCCCATCGTGCCACAAGCAAGCCGATTTAGCATCCAAATAGTGCCATAAGCGGGCCTACACAGCAACTGAATCGTGCCACAAGCAGGCCGATTTAGCATCCAAATAGTGCCACAAGCAGGCCGACTTAGCATTTGAATAGTGCCACAAGCAGGCCGACTTAGCATTTGAATAGTGCCACAAGTGGGCCAATATAGCAGCTGAATAGTGCCACAAGCAGGCCGATAAAGCAGCTGAATCGCTTTAACCGTTTCTAATGCCGGGTAGCACGCCGACTAGTTACCCTGCCACGACTGCGCATGTACGACAGATGACATCACACAGGAAAACATTGATCACGCCTCCTGGACCAGAACATTATCGTCAGATTCGCTTATTTTACCTAAATGTCTACAAAACTTAACTCCAAACCTATCCAAAATTTAACCAAACCTAAATGAAACCTAAACCAAACGTTAACTTAACCCAAATTTAACCATTTATTTTTATATGATAATAGCAAGGTATATGTAGGTATTAAAGTTTGATTAGGTTAAATTTAAGTTAAGTTAAGGCTTGGTTTAGATTTGATTTAGGTTTGGTTAGGTTTAAGATAGGTTTGGGTTAAGTTTTGTAGACTTATTTAGGTTAAATAAGCGAATCTGATGATAATGTTCTGGTCCTGGAGGCGTGGCCAATGTTTTCCTGTGAGACGTCATCTGCAGCGTGTGCGTAGTCGTGGTAGGGTAGCTATCTGGGCAGGGCAGCTAGTCGGCGCGCTACACCGCCCCACTTTTAAATGAACACAGGTTTGTGAATGGAATAACCTGTTGCCAGGATTGAATGGTTTCTCAACTCTTACAGTATGAGCTAAGGACCAATAGGCCTATAGTGCAACAAAGAATAAAAATTATCACTAATACTTCAAATTAAGCCATAATCATCAGTCTTGGCTGCAGTATATGTCTTGCCTGTGGTTGAGGCAGTCTGGCACTGGCAGTCAGCAATCCAATTTACAATGTGTGCCCTAATACACCATCAGGCCGATGCTACAAGAATAAATACTGTAAATGAAACAAAAGTAATTGTGTATATAAATATAATTTTCATAAGAATATAATCACTGTATTGTTACAAAAGTGGAAAAAAAGTCCAGATAAATGTGGTAAAATTTCTATTAATGAACAGACAAATAACGAAATAAATAAACAAATAAATACATGAATGAATAAATAAATAATTAAATAAATCAATAAATTATATACATATATATAATATATATATATATATATATATATATATATATATATATATATATATATATATATATATATATATATATATATATATATATATATATATATATATATATATATATATATATATATATATATATATATAAATTTTACCCATAACGTATAGTTATAACAGGGAAGACTCTTATGGGAGCTGTCATCCTGCTCACGCACTATTCATGTACTATGTACTATATGTGACAAGTCATGAATATTGAGATGCTGCAAATCTAAATGATGAACGCCAAGAATAAAATTGGATAAGTATCGTCGATCGTCTGACCTCATAAGACATTATGGAAAAATCTGACGTTAAACAGAAAGAAGAAGGAAAATGTAGCCTGAAAGTCTATCAATCTCTGTAAATTAGGTTAGGTTAGGTTAAGGAAAAAAGATTACCGAAATGCATCAGAAAATTATCAGGTTTACCTAAACCACTGAGAACTTACACAACCCGAAGTGTTAAGTCTCAACCCATAGCAAATCGGATAAATAATAGAATTCCCACCATCTGTCAGATGTGCAGGGGGCTGTCCTGTACAGCAGGCCACTGGTGTCCTCTTCTGTTTCATTAAAGATACCATGTGCCATGCTCCCATGTTGGTGCCTTCTTCACCACCTAAAAGGCTTTGATCACAAGTTGCTCTGAAAAAGAAAACTAAGATTAGATTTTCATGATCCGATGCACTGTCATAAGTTTACATAACTCTTTACAGATTTCTTATATGTTCTATCGGCCAATAATCTTCACAAAAGAGATTGTTCAACCTGCAATCACTTCAATTACACCTTACAATACAATATAGACCACAATCAGTGGCGTACCGAGGATGGAGGCCATGCGGCCATGCCCCCCCCCCCTTTGCAAAGAAAAAAATATAGCCAATAGATAGATAGATAGATAGATAGATAGAGAGAGAGAGAGAGAGAGAGAGAGAGAGAGAGAGAGAGAGAGAGAGAGAGAGAGAGAGAGAGAAGAGAAAAGAGAGAGAGAAGAGAGAGAGAGAGAGAGAGAGAGCGAGGAGAGAGAGAGAGAGAGAGGAGAGAGGGGAGAGAGAGAGAGAGAGAGAGAGAGAGAGAGAGAGTAGATAGATAGATAGATAGATAGATAGATAGATAGATAGATAGATAGATAGATAGATAGATAGATAAACAAAATGACTTATTAAAAAAAAAAAAAAAAATAGGTTTTTTTTATTTCTTATATTTTTTTTATTTTCTATATATTTTTATTTTTTTTATTTTCTATATGTATTTTTTTTTATTTTTGATTTTTATTTTTATTTTTATATGTGATTTTTATACTTTATATATATATATATATATTATTATAAAATTATATATATATATTATATATATATATATTAATAATATATAATATATATATATATTATATATATATATATATATATATATTATATATATATATATATTATATATATATATATATATATATATTTTTTTTTTTTTGTCATATTATTTTTTTTATTATTTCTTGATTTTATATATATAAATATATTTTTTCTTATTTTACTTTATTATAATTTGTTTATATATATTTTATTTATTGATATATTTTAGATTTTATATATATTATATTTTTTTATTTTTATTTTTATATTTTTTAATTTTTTTCTTCATATTTTTTTATTTTATATATATAATATATATATATATATATATATATATATATATATATATATTGGCCCCCCCCCTTTTCAATTTTCTGGGTACGCCACTGACCACAATACAAATACCATATAATAGACCACAATACAAGGAGTGTTGGTGCAAATCATAATGGATGAAAAGCTGTCTAAACTATTTTATGATTACTTAAACTAGTTGCATTGTACAAATCCTGTGAAGTTGAGATATAAATGTTATTTAGTAATCCTTATAGTATCCTAAACTTTGGTCATTTACGACATTTATTCTTTTTTTCTTACACCTATACACCTATTTCTGCACTTTCGGGGTGTCGCATAAACTAAAATTTACACGCTACCAAATCCATACGCAATGCATCTTTACCTAGAATTGAGATCAGGCACAGAGTGTGTAAAATAATACCCACTAATCTAACCAGGACATTGTTTGCGTAGCCTATCCTGAAGCAAGAGTAATGGGGAGATAACTGCAAAATGAGGCATTTCCGATTTTTTTAAAAAAGACCATCATTCTTAACACACCAGAATACATAGGAAAAGAATTTTTTTAACCACATACTCAATTAATGGTTGAAAGTACCAAAATATCTTAAGAAATACTGCTAATGGTCAGATTTACAAGTTGAAGGCAGTTATAACTACGTGCCTTGTAATGTATTAAACTGCAGTAGAACCGAGGCAGGTGTTGCTTCTTTAAATGAAGATGACAGTTAAAAGTAGTGACAGCATTTCTAAAAAATACACTTTTTAGACGTTTTGACGGAAAAAAACACTCTCCATTTGTAAAAGTATCAAATAATAACCTAATGAAACTATTAAACTAACTTAATCTGACCCTCAAACTAACCTAACTTAGCCTTGCCCTTAAACTAACCTAACTTAGCCTTGCTCTTAAACTAACCTAACTTAGCCTTGCCCTTAAACTAACCTAGCCTAAGAAACATTTTATGTTTGCACAACATTTAATTGCTACTTTCACACTCGTTCTCATCACTAACACTTTATTATGTTTGCCATTTTACAATATTTTTATGATGATTATAAACAGGATTGGTGGTTGCAAAGGTTGCAAACAGCCCTTTACAAGCAAACGCTTTTTGGGCAAAGGTGTGGAGAGAGAGGGAAAACACACATCTATAGAAACAGTAGAAAGGTGAAAAAGACTTGAATCCAGATACAGTCATGTTCTAAATATTAGCCCAGTAGGGTCAGTACTGCTGTACCAAAGGCTACATCAGACACCCATTCATCACAATCACCAGTAAAACTGCAGTTTAGTATATCCTCTTTTACCAAAATTCTCCTGACATAACTGGGGGGCTGCGCCCATCCAGACCCCCACCCCCACTAGTTAACTAACCTAGCCTGGGCACTGATTACTTATCCTATTATAACCTCGCTGGGAGGGGGGGGGGGGATTTCGCCCCTCCAGACCCCCCATGTGTTATATCTCATTTCCGTCGGGTTATAGTGATTATAAATGCTGCAAATTGTCAGTTCTATAACTTGAGGACGGTTATAACTCGTGCCTTGTAATGCTTTAAACTGCATTACAGTAGAACCCAATCACCAAGTAAACATCTTCTCCACGTACAAGCCTTATTACTTAACTCCCTGAAGCGGTACAATTCTAGAGTCCTTTCCCGCCCTTATTAGCGGGGGGTTTTCCTCCAGACCTTCACAGATCACTTGTGATACCTCTAACACGTAATTATAAAGTGGAGGAGAGCTGCCCCTTCACCCTCCCTCCCCCCTAAACGACCCCCTTGAACCCCTCAAAAATATACAATGGTAAATATTAATATTCTACCCTCACTATAACCTAACCTAACCTCAATATAACCTAGCCTAACCTCACTATAACCAAGCCTAACCTTACTAATAACCTCCTAGAGGGACCCCAAAAAATTAATTACTAACCTTACCTCAATATAACCTAACCTAGCCTGGTAGAATTCTAGTTCCCCGCAATTAAGTCTCGCTAGGAGGTTATTGGTAAGGTTTGGTAAAGTTATAGTGAGGTTAGGTTAGTAAAATTATTTTGGGGGATCCAGAGGATTTAGGGGGGCAGTGGGGTTGAAGGTGGCATCTTTCCCTACTTTATATTTACGTGTTAGAGGTATCTGAAATGATCTGTTAAGGTCTGGAGGAAAAAAAAACACTAATAAGGGCGGGAAAGGACTCTAGTATTTATCTGAGGTAAAGGCAAAGTTCTGAGGCTTTTATAAGTCTTGTCTATATATTTGAGCATTTATCCTCTCTAAGTTGTCACCACCCTTTCCTACGTACCTTTATAAGTCTTTGTGGAGTAGATGAAGTCGATCCTCAGCCTGAGAGGCCTGTAAGAGCAGTACATGTAGAGCTGCGGCCGCCCGGCCACTTCCACTGGTAATATTTTGAATATTGGCTTCGAGACAACGCCGTCACAACGGGCGCGAGTGGCCAACAGCTGGCTACGATTCAGCCACCTAATAATCAACAATTATCCTTAATCCGAGCTTTGAACCCTATTTAAGTCCTTCGGCCCGGCCATTCATGTCACATTCACTTAATATATTATCCTTGGGCCGAGTCAAGGAAGACTGTGTTGGCCTGTACGAATTTATCAATAATTGGCCCCATATACAGTTCCCACTGCAGGGCCGACATCGGCTTCATCCGATTTGCCGAAACCAGTTGCCCTGCCGCCGGTGCCGATACGTACCCGGCACAAGCCGACACAGGCCCGCATAGCCCATGTTTGCTGGGGTACACTATACACACTATAACTAGATAAATTGGTAACAAAAATGTAGGCAACATGACAGACATTTAATCAACACTTATGTTAATATTATATATATATAATATATATATATATATTTTATATATATATATATATATATATATATATATATATATATATATATATATATATATATATATATATATATATATATATATATATATATATATATATATATATATATATATTTTAGATATATATATATATATATATATATATATATATTTAACATAAGTGTTGATTAAATGTCTGTCATGTTGTCTACATTTTTGCACCATGTTATACATTCATTCATGAGTATGTACTTCACATTAAAACTATTTGCTAATTTTTCTCAAGATGTTACCAATTATATATAATTTTATATTTATATTAAAATAATATATATATATATAGTTATATATATATATATATATATATATATGAAAACTAAGGTTCCCTCCCCTTCATACAACCCTTGTTCTCCCCACATATAACATCATAATGATAACAGTATTACAAGTTAGAGACACATTTTGTATATTTATCATTGTTATAGAAGTTTCAGTTCGTTTATGGATCTGCTTCAAAAATGTTGTATATTTCCACTGAGTTATCGAGCACTATATCTTTCAGGTGCCGGTGGAAATTGCCACCCTAATGCAACAGCTAGGGAATGTGTATGTTGCCAAACCACGAATATTTTTCAAAGCAAAAAGCTGAAGGACTCCAACATCCCCAATGCTAACTTTAAGTGCATCACAGTGCACCCAGGATTTCCGGGCGTGTGGTCTTAACCCTTGGGCATTGGAGGTTTTGCCTTCCTGACATACAGAGCCAAAAATGGTAACCTGCCAGTCAATGGTGCCAATCAGGGAGTAGGTATTCAATAACATACTTACTCAACAATATACTTTTATTTTCTTGCAAATTGATAATACAGTGAATTTCATTTTGGGTAGAAAACAGTGGACATTGTTTGTTTGTTTGATTGATTTAATACCTAAAAAGGGAATGTGCCAGACACCAGAGGTCATATGGCACTAGGCAAAGCATATAAAGGGAGGGGTTAAAAATAAAAGTGAAACGATGAGGGAAGGGGAAAGAACGGAATGTTACAGCAGGATGGTTCTATCAATTTTCTAACAGATGAAAAACTGATGAATGTCACTTCTGATTCGAAGTGGTAGATAGGACAACCTCTTAGAAAACGTTGTGGAAACCACCACAGTTAGCACATTGTTTTTGACATCCAAATTTTCCCCCATGGCAGTCAGTTAACATGCATCAATCAATCATTTGGGGCATACGCCAAAGGGCGCGTCGCCTTGCCCACCCTACGGCGCCACTCCCTAGTAAGCCTCCAAACACCTGGACCTTGGTCTTAAGCCAGGAGACCTCAAGTCACAAAGGGCTTTGCCTCCTCGTGCAGCGCCTCGAGCGCCATCACCAGGACCTCCAGCGACTCAGCAAAGTTTAACTGCATCATCGGCAAAAACAAGATCAGGTGATTTTGGGTGTTGCCGGGGGGGGATGCTCCACAATCACTTTGATCTACAACTTTGCCAAATACCCAGTCCATACAAGGTTTTTGAAAAGTGATGGGGCGAGGACGCACCCTTGCCTCAATCCTGTATTTACAGGAAAGAAGCTGGATATACTACCTCCCCCACACTTCACTGCACTCTCAGCCCCAGGTACAAACCAGTTATCAAATAAATAGTCCTTGCAGGAATCCCGCAAAGTCGCAGAAAAATCCCGAGTGACTCACGATGCACCGAGTCAAACGCCTTCTTGAGATCAACATAGGTTGCAGCATCCCCTGTCGAAACTCCGTCGGCGTTCCACCAGGACACGAAGCGCTAGGATACGGTCCGTTGTTGACTTACCAGGTGGGGAACCCGGACTGCTGAGGTCTCTGATGCTTCAGCAGATGACTGCGGATCAGTGTCAGCAATAGATGGGCAAGCACCTTGCCTAGCACGTTTGAGCAGGTAATACCGCGGTAATTGTTGCAGTAATGACGGTCCCCTTTCCCCTTTCCAGATAGGGACGACCAGCCCCCTTTTCCAGTTTGGAGGAATGATACCTGATTGCCACACGGCAGTCAGGACAACATGCAACCCGCGGATCATGGCCTCACCCCCAGCTTTGGAGGAGCTCCGCACTGATTTACAAACACCAAAGCTGCCTTCCCCCCCCTCACTTTGCTACAGCCTCTCTGACTTCATCAAGAGAGGGTGCGGTTTGTCAATGGGGAGGATCGGCATCCACTACCACAGACACGGGCAGCTTACCTGAAAAAGAAAAGGGTGTTTTCATTTTTAAGTCAAAAAAAAAACATGGCTATGGTTATTAAACCCATAAAACACAAAGATCACAATTCCCGGTAACAGATTATTGTGATATATTGTGCGACATATGATGCGGGCCTAGATATTACTAGCAGAACATTTGGTAATCTTGCAAAAATTCAAACAACACAAGTTGGGTTACTGATCTGGGTGAAGTGTTTTGTGGGCGGGCATTCAGAAAACTATGTAAAATGATGATGCACCAAAGCAAATGGTTATGGAAATATTACTACTAAAGAACGGCAATAAAAGTAATCAAGTGATTGACAAAGAAAAACAAAGGTCGATTTTTTTCAAAACCAAAATCAAATCAGAATAATATAGCTTTATCTGAAAATAGTGTCAACAAAACAAATCTTAACCATAAATCCATTCTAGTCCTTTCCCCCCTTAGGTCTCGGAAGGAGCTATTGGTAAAGGTTGGTTAGTAATACTTTTTTTTTGGGGTGGGTGGGGTGAAGGGGGGTTATTTAGAGGGAGGGGGGAAAAAGGCAGCATCTCTCCCCCACTTTATAATGACTTTTTGGAGGTAATCTGAATATATCTGTGAAGGTCTGGAGAAAACACAAACTGTAAAGCTGCAGTTTAATAAAATACACCCTAGTGGCCAATACTCTCCTGACATAATGCCCCCCGATCCCCCTGCTAGTTAACTGACCTAACCTGGTCTTTGATTACGCAACCTAAACTTACTGAGGGGTTTTGCTTCCCCAAGACCCCTTTTGTGTCATTTTTCTTTTTCCGACGCTGTTGTAGGGGTTAGAAATACTGCAAATAAGGTTTATGAAAATATTGCGATAGGAATAAGACAGTAGTTATAACCGTCCTCAACTTATAGACCTGTTTATTGCTTAACCTGGAACTGTCGCCAATAGGAATTATCGCTGACGACAACGATGTTCCAATTGTTCACGTGGGCTTGTGTTCCGATTTTTGGCGACTGTTCCGGTTTTTTATCTTGGATGTTATATTATCAATATTACATTTAACAAATTTTTTACTGGAACTATTGCCGAAATTAGGATAAATTTCTAGCGTTTGCAAAAGAGCGAGTGCATAGGAGATATGAAAATTAACTAACGTAACCCCCCCTTTTAACTCACTAACCTAACCTAACCCCACCCTTTTTAAACCCAACTTAAGTCAAATTCGCATTAAAATGGATCCACGGGAAGGAATCAATTGAGGGGATGCAGGTCATAAGAGGAAGAAGAGTGAAACTAGAGGAGTATTACTATGACAACGTTTACTCTTGAAAACCTCCGGTAAGCTTACGGTTAGGGTTGATGAGGTTTCTATGAACCATTAGTAATAACTTTGTGTGGGAATCACAATGCGGGTATTTTTGAGAAAATCCTATGGTTAGTTTCAAAGCTACAGCCAAAAAGTCTTCACTCAGAAACCACATACTCACATAAGAGTTGGGAAATATGCTGCCCGTAAACACTTGCCTTTCTCCTCCCAATAAAATTTCATATCTCCAAAAGTAAGTATTTGTGACGGAAGCTCATTGAGAGAATGTTTCTTAAAATCTAAAAAGGAAAACAGAACCAAACCACACTCCCAATTTCTGTATGGAATTCTGGTCCTAGTGTAAAATAAAACTTTTTTTTCTTCCATACCTCCACAGATCCCTTCAGATAAACCCCTAAAATTATAAAGTGGGGGAGAGTGCCCCTCCCCCAATAAACGACCCCCCTGGACCCCTCAAATTTTTAATATGGTTAATGACTAATCTAACCTCACTATAACCTAAACCCAACCTCACTAATAACCTCCTAGCGAGACATTCCAAAAAATAAAGACTAACCTAACCTCTATCCTAACCAATCCTGGTAAAAATTTTTGTTTTTTCCTGCAATTAGAATTAGATCGGAGCTTTTTGGTAAGGTTAGGTAAGGTTAGTAATATTTTTTTTAAAGGGAGTCCAGAGGGGGGGTTGAAGGGGGGATCCCTCCCTCACTTTATAATTACGTTGTAGAAATATCTGAAGGGATATGTGAAGGCCTGTCGGATGAAAGATAAAATAAAAATAATAAGGACGGGAAAGGACTCTAGAATTTTACCAGAATTAATATCGGCAACAGTTCCAGGTCACGCAAATAATCAGATCGACAAGTTGAGGATGTTTATAACTACGTGCCTTGTAATGCATTGAACTGCAGTAGAACTAAAAAAGGTATTATTCTAGTGTTTGCCCATACTCCCCCTCTCCCACAAAACAAGCTTGGGGACCTGGGGGAATGCGGGATATTTGGCTGGGGTACAAAATAAACGTCGCAAAACACATAGTTTTTGAGTTTGGGGTGTTTTAAAAAATTCAATAGAACTAGGGAAAATTCTTTGGATTTCTTTTGAGTCAAGAAATGTGGGGTAGCTGCCGATCCTCACAGAATGATGACCGAAGTGTCGAGAACCCCCCCAACCCGCGCTAGGAGGTTAGGTTATATTTGTTTAGGTTTTGGGTAGGTATATTTGGTTAGGCTAGGTTAATTTGGTTAGGTTAGGTTAGATTTGGTTAGGTTAGGTTATCGGACCAATATCGGTGGGTCAAACCCCATGGTAGGTTAGGTTAGGTTAATTTTGGTTAGGGAAATTTTTTTCTAGATATAAGGATTACCCTAGATCTAGGGAACTTATCCCCCTCCACAACTCTTAAATTTCGTGTTTCCGATGCATAATTTGTTCTCCACCCGAAAATCCATTCCCACAGATCCCAACTTGTTTGGGGGAAGTGGAGAGTATGGGAAACACTATAATTTTACCCTAAAAAAGCCCACTAATAAAGGGGGGAAAAGGACTCTAGAATGTTTTCCCAAACCCAAGGAAAGCATAAGCACAAAAGAGTATGATACTGATAATACTCATTGACAGGCTTAACCCTTTAAATTTCTTCTCGCTTCCTGACAGCAGATCGAGGACGTTTAGGAGCGGGTGGTCTAGTTGCTGAGCATGAGGCGGTGAGACTGAGAGAGAACCCTGCCCATCAGGAGTCTGGCAACTTGGCACAGGGCCAGGGGCGGGGGTCAAGTTCTTAGCTCTTGTTTTGGTCGAAGCAAGAGTGGAGCAGGGTGCCCTCCGGGTAGATTGTCGGGACCTGGAACTTATCCTTCAAATCCAATTTCCTACATTCCTTATAGACATTTCATCCAGTTGCTGTAGCAATCCCGCTGGAAGTGATCACTACAAATCCTTGCAAATGTCAACTTCCCTTTCCAATTTGATCTTGTCCGCCGCACAAACCTCTTCCATACATTTAACGTTTTGGTATCAGTAGGAAACTTGGGGCAAACTTCTCTCGAAAGGCACAGCTGTCTTGCTGCACCATAAAGGATGCATGAATCTGGCATATCGCAAAATAAATCAATCAGAAACACCCAAAAATCTTCAAGTACTATATATATCTCCTGTGTTTACATCCCTCTGAATCTGCGGGCGGGAGAGCGCTCCCTATTCCTACGTCACCGAGCCTGATCTTGAGTTGGCCGCATCGTCTGGAGTATTTTGAGAACTCGGGGATTTTACAGATTTTGATTGCGGATTATTTAAAAGCGGCTGACTGGATGCAAAAAGTGACGACGTATTTTTGATATACTCGTTAATGGCTATGATTTGATTGCATTAAATCAGGAATGATGAAATGGTCTGGACGACTACTTTAACATTTCCACGTCGGCGAGAGTTCTAGGTTGGTGTTTCGGCGAGAATTCCCATCGACGACAGTTCCATAAACCCTCTACACAGACACCCGGCCACCCCCACCACACACCCTACCACATTAACCACAGCCCCCACCACACACTACCACATTAACCACAGCCCCCACCACACACCTACCCACATTTAAACCCCAAACCCCACCACAAAACTACCACATTAACCACAGCCCCCACCACACTAACCACACACCCTATCACATTTAAACCCCAGCCCCCACCACCACCCTACCACATTAACCACACACCCTATCACATTAACCACAGCCCCCACCACATTTAAACCCCAACCCCCACCACACAATTTTGACGTGCAGCAAGGAGACACAGGCCCCATAATCATTGTATTAATATAAAAGCGGCGGTAAGCCAGGGAAGGACAGTATGAAAGGTGAGTTACAGTAAGAAGAGTGGATTAAAAGCTGATAGATAGACAGATAGATGGAGGGATGGAGGGATGGGTAGACAGACCCGTAAAGAGCTAGACATACGGGTAGGGTGGGGTGGGGTCACACCGAACGGGGGGATCACCGTACGAAGGCTACAACGCGAAAATTAATTCAAATTTCGCGCCCACCATGCCCCACCGGATGCAGCGCCAAACCCCCAGTGAACTACATGCGAGCAACAGGGTAGCGTCAGCGTCACCTCCGTGTTTACCAGGTAAGAAATTTTATTTTCGTATGTTCCTTTTACTTTTCGCCGTTCTTATATAGTGTCTCATGTCGGCTGTGATGGCGGGGATTCTTTTGAGGTAAGTTGCAATACGAGGTATAACCGTATTGACATGTTATTGAGTGAAAAAGTAGTGCATGCTTTCGAAAAAGGCCGCGGTGGATTATTTACAAAAAAATTGGTGGCGCGGGGGATCAACGTATGGTGAAGTGCGGGGATCAACGTACAGTGAAATTTTTGAAAAAGCTATATCTTTTGGGAAAAACCTACACAACATAACAAACAGTGATTGACTATGTATATTCGCATGAATAATTGGAGCTATTAAATTTGGGTGGTGAAATTTAAAATGATTTATAAATTAATGAACAG
>JACEEZ010010637.1:0-11201 GCA_016584305.1 Chionoecetes opilio | reverse complement strand
GGAGGAGAGGGAGAGAGAGAGAAAAGAGAGAGAGAAGAGGAGAGGAGAGAGAGAGAGAGAGAGGAGGAGGAGAGAGAAGAGAAGAAGAGAGAGGAGAAAGGGCGGAGGGGAGGCGGAGGTGTTTGGAAATAATAGATCCCAAAAGATCCGTTGGTCTAAACTGGATTGCTGAACTATTTACTTAAGGTACGAGCGGCAAAAGGGGATGCGTAGATCAGGTCTCCTCTCTACCCCCCCTTTTCGCCCCCACGTGCGATAAAAAATAGAAGGAAAAACCAAATTCCCTTATACAAAAAATAAAAGGGGAACCCAAATCCCTTAAAAAAAAAAAAAGGAAACACCTGGAATACCACATCCCTGTCCAGTAACTTTTCCCTTCGATTGCAGGCTTTGGGGGAAAAAAGGGGGGGCGGCAAAACCCTCTAAATCAAGGGTCATTTAAAAAAACCTGCCGTGCCACCAGGGTGAGGGCCAACCACACAGCCCTTAAGTGAAACCTCCAGGGCTACCACCCTACCTTAAAAAGCACTCCCAAAGACGCTTAACAAAAATTTAAAAAAAAAAAAACAGAGCCTTAAAAATAAAGGGAAACACCTGTTCTTATAAAAAAAAAAAAGGGAGCCCCAGTACTATAAAAATAAAAGGGGAACACCATGTCCCTTTTAAAGAAAAAAAGGGAAACACCATTCCTTAAAAAAAAAAGGGGGAACACCATGTACCTTTAAGAAAAAAAGGAACACCTGTCCTTATAAAAAAAAAAAGGAACACCTGTCCTATACAAAAAAAAGGGGAACACCAGTCCCTTTTTAAAAAAAAAGGGGGAAACGCCATGTACCTTTAAAAAAAGGGGAACACCATGTACCTTAAAAAAAAAAAGGAAAACACCATGTCCCTTTTAAAAAAAAAAAGGGAACACCATTACCTTATAAAAAAAGAAGGGAACCCCAGTCCTTATAAAAAATAAAAGGGAACCCCATTACCTTTAAAAAAGAAGGGAACCCCATGTACCTATAAAAAAAAAGGGAAAACCATGTCCCTAAAGAAAAGAAGGGAAACACCATGTACCTTAAAATATAATAGGGGGGGAAAAACACCTTTAAAAAAGAAAAAACCATCAACTTTTTTTATAGCAAAGAAGAAAAAAAGAATTATCATACATGGTTATCACTGGTATGCTTCTACCGGGGGGGAGAGTGACGTTGGTTATGCTAGCCTGTGCTGTTGCGACGAAACTCAATACAAGGGGGGTAAAGATCGCATGCTGAAAATTAAAACCAATCAGGATTTAAAAAGCCATCCATTTTTTACGGGGTAACTATTTCAGCGGGGCTTTTTTCCCGGTGGGTCGAAATACAAAACCCAAAAATTTTTTTTTAAGGTAAATGTCTTAATATTTCCCCTTTTAATTTAAATTACGGCGAGGAGGGGGGAGAGAGGCCAGCCGTTTCGTCCCAAACGGGCCAAGACGTCGCCGGGAAAGTCACGTGTGCAAGGGTGGGTTAAACGAAATCCTCGCCGCCCTTTCCCCACTGCCTATAGAGTATGCGGGTGAGTCATCATACGTGAAAAAGCAATAACAAAACGACTCGGGCCGTGGAGCTGGCGAAAAACCCCGGGGGAATAGTTTTACTTTCAGAGAAATTTTTCATCAATCAAATAAGTTTTTTACTAAAAATTATTACTGTTATCTTGGGAAAATGTTTGTTTATAATATTTCACATAACCCCCCAGAAAAACACATAAAGTAATCCATTATGAGATGAGAAATATGATGAATTTAAATTGTTTTAAACTCGTCCCATTCAAAATTTTGGGGGCAAATTATAAAAATGGAGCATATCAATAGAAGGGGGAAGGTATTAGTTTCCCATTATATTTTCGCTATTGATAAAATTTTAAAATGGCTTTACTTAGCTTTAAAGAATAAATAAATCATCAATGGGGGTAAAGCAGGCGCGCTACCCTCCTTGCTCCCCACTTACACATACAGTCATTATATTACTACTTTTCAGTGGGGAAAAAGTGTATTAAAATGCATGCGAATTGACAATTTTTTTGCGGGAAATTTATAAAATAACTTGTATCCCTATTTTATTGCATTTTTTTTTAATGCATCGAGGAAAAAGACCAGAGTCAACACTGAAGGACATAGTCTGGCAATAAAAAAAATCAATCACTTTACAACCATCCCAAAAGGGTTTGAAGCGTGAGTGTACGCATTTACAGGGGAAGTAAAGCCCTTTGTGTACATCACCCACGGCCCGCGTGAGCTTGGGGGGGGAGTTCGTGACGCGTGCATACTATCTCGAAAGATATAACGAGACCGAAAACCCGTTTTCTTTTTGCTGAAGTTTAGTTTAATGCGTTCTCCCGCGAGAAGCAATGTATGGGGGGGGGTGGGGTGGTGATGGAAAAAGGGATGAGGAACAAAAATTGGGCCAGGGATGGTTGGGGGATTCGAACGTCGTGTAAGGGGAGGAAGAGGGGGGGGAGGAGGGGGAGAAAAAACAGTGACGTAGAAGGGAGAGAGGTCACTAAAAGTTTTTCTAGGCAAGTGATGACGCGACAAGTTTGGGGACATCAAAACCCGTAAAGTTTTCTCAAAACTTTTTTTATATCGGTTTCTTGTGCCATGGTCCTTGAGTTTCCCTTTTTATTTGTTTTTTTTCTTTCTTTGTCGGTAGCCTGTATGTTGTCTTCTTGGTTTGTTGCCGGCTGCCTTTTTTTTTAAGTTTTTTTTTTGCCCTTTTTGTTTGTGGTTTTTTTTTTTAATTTAAGATTTTTTTTTGGGTTTTGGGTTTTCTCTTATTTTTGTCAGTTTTGCTTTGTTTCTGATTTAATTTAAAATCTTTACCTCCTGATGCCGAACCTAAATATTAGCAGCTCTGAGTGTCTCTCATGTAGGGCTAAAAGGCATCGCCCATGGACTGGCAATGATTTTTTGCTAGAATTATCTTAATAAGCCATCGACAATGTTAAAGGCAGAAGCACAAGGCAAGAGGAGGCATAGAGGAGGTATGGTTCTTGACGCCTCACTTCAACCTAATAAATGCCTGTCACTCATCTTTCCTCCAGAGTTGTGCCCTATTATCATTTTCATTACTATCATTACTATCATCACCATTATCATCACCCTTAGTATCATCATCATTTTATCATTACTAATACAACTGTCGTCATCAGGCAAATAATCAAAGTAATATTTTTTCCTTATTCTTAACCCCCTTCCTCCTACCTAATGTTCCTTCCTTCCTTCTTTCATCCTTCTTCGTCATCATCTTCATTCCTCCCTCCTCTTTATTACGTAGTCCTAAATTTGTGATGAAGCGGCACAATGCTATCCACTTGAGGACGGCCGCTGTTCTGCCCCCCCGTCCTACTCTAAACACTTTACGTACAAAATCTCCTCTATATATAAAGGGGCAGTACTTGATTGTTATTTTTTACCTTTCAATAGTGATATCTCTCCACCAAGCCACTACACGACATAAACGACTCCCATAGAAATGCTAGTTGAACATTTAATAGGATGGTTGGGATGTAGTGGGCAAGATGAGCCTTTTGGCAAAACTAATAACGTGTTTCCAAACGCGGGATGGAAAAAGTAGATTAGAGTTGATCAGTGTCGGGCATCGAATAAAAAAAAAGGAAAAGGGAAAAAGATGGCACTGGCTCATTGTTAAGCTACCTATTACCACAATAATGTCATCATCTTGATATTTTCTTTGTTCACGTATATGACACATGTTCCTGTAATCTTTACACTAACCTGTAAATAACCTCAGCTTTCGATAATTTTTAAAATAAAACATCAAATTCTTGAAGTAGTTGAACTTTTTTTTTGGTGACGATATCCTGCGCATATTTCAAGTCAAAGTCAAAGTAAAAAACATTTATTTGCCCAATTAAACTTTTACATTATGATTAATATAATAAAAAAATTTGCCCAAGGCAGAGCTCTTTGAATGCGTAAACATTTTTAAAGAGCTCCTATAAACTCATCAATTCTAGGAAAACACGACTTCATTTCTATTTAAAACATCGTAATTACATAGCAATTGTTTTACATAGTAACTCTTCCTTTATATATTCATATTGCTTCATCCATTACTGTAAGTATCGATCAAGTGCATTGAGAATATATTAATTTACTTTCATTTTAAATGTGACACTATTGTCTATTAGTCTTAGTTCATCTGGCAACTCATTCCAGGCAAGACATCCTGAATATACTACAACCTTTTGCTTGATTCTGAGCGTGGTTGTGGAGGTGGGAATAGGCTTCTTTTTCCTTAAATTTAGGCTATGTACGCTTGAACTCTGTCAAAAGTTATTACAGTGGGAGTCTTTATCTGATTATATACGAATTTTAGCAGCTCAAAGTTTATGGATGTCCTGTAACTTTAGTTTTTTAAGATCTGAAAATAATGGATCGGTAGGGTCTCTGAAAACCTACCATGATATTACTCTGATAATTCTTTTTTGCAATAACAATAATGGCTGAATGATGAATTTCAATGCAGAGCCCCAAGCAAGATTACAATATTGAAAATAAGGGTAGACTAAACTGTAGTACAACATTATAAGTGCCTCTCTAGTCAAGTTATTCTTTATCTTGTAAATAACCCCTACGCCCTAGATATTTTGTTACACAGATAATTAACATGGGATTTCCACAGCAGTTTATCTCAATGACAACTCCAAAAATTTTATTGAACTAATTCTTTCAATGATATTGTTTTCTATTCATATTTCTTTTTTTGGGTTTGATATTTTTATTGCCTGCAAATATGATATAATGAGTCTTCTGTACTTTTAAAGGATAATCTATTGGATACAAGCCAGTTTAATTTTGATACTTTAACAAGTTCTTGATTCATAATATTTTATAAGTTTGGAGGTCAGGTTCTGAATGAAAAATGGTAGTATCGTCAGCAAATAATATAAATTTCAATATATCAGTGGGACTGGACTAAATCATTAATATATAGTAAGAACAGAAGAGGTCCTAAGGTAGTTTACTTGAGGAAACACAGTTTTAATTTTTTCTATTGCAAGATCTTATATATATCATTGATCTCTGTAAATTGCTCTCTTCCCGTTAATAACCAAACCATCGCAATAATTCATTTCTGACGCAATAAAATTTTTCAACTTTTTTAATAATTAAATTTGGGTGATTAATTGTGTCAAAAGCTTTCTTTAAATCTAAAAAGAAAGCCATTGTGAAAAGACCCTTATCTTTGTTCTGTAGAATATATTTATTAATTTCACTGTTTTTGCTTGTGGGAATAGTTTTTCCTGAACCCAAATTGATCTTAGCCCAATATATTTATGTGTCTGTTGGTGAAATTTCGTCTGTGTCATAATTATGCGTATCCATGTTGCCATGTCCGGGCGGCATATTGCCCAAGTCTATCGCGGTTGGGGACTAGGGGAAATTAAAAAACCAATCAGCGGGCAGTGAGAGCGGGGGGTGTGGGAGGGGTTTTATACCGAGCCACCGGGGAGACAAGGCCGGGTGGATCGCCCGTGACGTCACACCATAAGGATAAAAACCCGCTCCGCTCCCCGTACAAGTTTACCTACCTAATAAATGTTTATCAGTATAAAAGATATACTGTTATCTTCGGAAATGTTTGTTTATAATATTATCAAAAAAAAAAACCGTAAAACACACAAAGAAAATGCCATTATGAAACTTTAAAGAAATATGCATTTACTTAAACTCTTCGCCATTTAATATTTTGCTCGCAAACATTTACATGGAGAATATCAATAAAAGCGGAGTTTAATTAGCTTTCCTTGATATTTTTCGTTTAGTGATAAAGAATTTAGCGGCATGCATAAATTAGCGTTAACTAAACATAAAAAATCATGAAATCGGGTAATTTCCTCCCTAATATATGTTTATCAGTTATAAAAATATATACTGTTATCTTGGGAAATGTTTGTTCTTAATATTATCAAATAAAAAAACGTAAAACACTAAAGAAATGCCATTATGAGACTTTCAAAATATGCATTAACTTAAACTCTTCGCCATTTAATATTTGTGAAAAAACTTTTACATGGAAAATATCAATAGAAGCGGAATTTAATTAGCTTTTCCCTTTATATATTTCCTTTTTTGTTAAATGAATTAGAACTATGCATAAATTAGCGTTAACTAAATAAATAACATCATGAAATCGGATAATTTACGGATTATGAACTATGCATAAATTAGCGTTAACTAAATAAATGACATCATGAAATCGGATAATTTACGGATTTTTGTTTCGGTATCTGAATGAGGTAAATATAAAATCTGTGTATTAAATGATTTCCAGAGAGAGAAATACACCATCCATTAGACAGAGGATACAATTTACTCCTCCTAATGGAAGACCCCAACATCATCGGCCGAGAAAACTGCTAATGGCTAGGATGGTTTCATTCACTCGAATGTTTTTTAAAAGCTGTGTAAAATTAATATTCCCTTCAATTCAATTAATGGAGGAAGAGAGACATCAGAAAAAAGTATTTATGGAAAATTTATATATACTTTTTTATCACAAGGAGTGGGAGTGGGTACTACGGGGAGACGGAACGCGTGAAGGTCAAAAGTGAGGCTTAAGGCTCGACAACCCTGCTGGGGAGGTGTGAGTTGTTCTGCACAAGACATGCCTTGTAAACTAAAGGCGTAGGCGGCTGGTGTCCTCACTATTTCTTTATTCGCGACAAGCACGCACGCACGCACGCTCGCACGCACGCACGCACGCACGCACGCACGCACGCACGCACGCACGCACGCACGCACGCACGCACGCACGCACGCACGCACGCGCGCACGCACGCACGCACGCACACATGCACACACTTTCCTTTTCCCCTTTGCATGGTTGTAGTACATACTATGTCTGTCTGTCATACATGTCTGTCTGTCTTTATGTCTGTTTTCATCTTTGTATGTATACAGGAATATAAGTATAATATAAATATCACCACCATGCGTTGATTCATCTCTGCGCCAGCCCAAAGAAGAACAGACAAAAAAATATTCATACGATCCACCCTATAATATTATATTGATATGCAATCGAACCCCACGACGGCCTGCTGGCCATGTGGATACAGGGCTGACCTGGAGCCATCAGGCTGACTGAGATGCTGTGCTCGTTGATGCCTTGAATATCAAATCTAACACACGCTCTGCAGCTGAAAGAAAATGCATCTCCCTTTCATGATCTGATGACCCAAGGGAATAATTGCTTCTGCTTCTTGTGATGGCAAGTCTGGGCGGAATACAGCGAGATCACCACCTGTTGATTTCACCTTGCATCCCATTACTTCATTAGCTCGATTACGGTAATGTTGCTGACATATTTTCCCGATTGCCAAATGATCAATTACCAGAAGAATGTTTGCCATGTTAGTGAATGATCAAACATACAAATATAATTGGTTTATTCACAAAGTTAAAATAGGAATGAGCAAATATTCGACATACGAAGCTTAAAAAGCTATGGTAAGGATAGAAATAAAGAGTGACATTACTAGCATAAGTTGTCAGATTACATCTGTGCAGTGATATATATATATTATATATATATATATGATATATTATATATATATATATATATATATATATATATATATATATATACGCTTAATCGCTGGTATTTAGCCATTATACACTTTCACACTTTACATGAAGGCATCACACGTTATTTGTATTGCTTTTTCATTCACCCTTTACATTCATTGATCTCTCTGACTTATGGTGGATCTTCTTTATCCTTGACCTGAATGTGAGTATTCATCATCTTCCTCCTTGCAGTGTGTCTTCTGGGCAATCCAGTAGATGGCGTTCCCGCCATCGGTCTCTTCTTGCCATGTAGTCCACGGTTACGCCACCAGCTTCGGGCAAGGGAGGACAAGAGAGTGTCGAGTTGCAGGCCGACGGTTTGAGTTAACATAACACTTCTGACTCTCGGACCTAATAGAAAACCGTGATCCTTCTCTGCACGATACTATTTCCAGCGATCTTTTCACTCAGTCAGGGACTGCTGTCGCTGCCAAGAAATTAGCGTGCCACTGTGACCTAGAGGGCAGGTCATTGCGCTGCTAGGAAGTGTGGTGCGGCCTTGACGGCGAGCCTAAGTAGATTTGAGCTGCAAGTTGTTGCTCCTGAGCCTGAACACACTGTGACATCCACGTCTTTGTGCATCCTGCTGCTTCTTATTACAGAGCACACGGGCAAATAGTAATTTGATTTCCTTACACTACCCTTCTTCATCCGTGGCCGGACAGTTTGCCTACGGACAGTTTGCCTACGGACAATTTGCCTACGGACAATTTGCCTACGGACAATTTGACTACCGGACAGTTTGCCTACGGACAGTTTGCCTACCGGACATTTTGCCTACCGGACAATTTGCCTACGGACACTTTGCCTACGGACACTTTGCCTCAGTGTTTCCACAGGAAAAATTTATTTACCTTGGTTAGGTTAGGTTAGGTTAGGTTAGGTTAGGTTAGGTTAGGTTTGGTTAGTTAGTTAGCAAAGTGTCCGTAGGCAAAGTGTCCGTAGGCAACTTGTCCGGTAGGCAAAAATGTCCGGTAGGCAAACTGTCCGTAGGCAAACTGTCCGGTAGGCAAATTGTCCGTAGGCAAACTGTCCGTAGGCAAACTGTCCGTAGGCAAACTGTCGGGTACCTACTTCATCGTGGGAAGATGTCTTCTGCCTGTAGTGTGGAAGGGGCTCTGTCGACCCTGTCCTCCACCCATCCCCACCCTCTTCCATCTACTGCTCACCGCCTCTTTTCACAATATTAAGGGTGATTTTCCTCCTAAGATTCTTGTTCTTGAAAAAGGATAGTGGATTCTTCACATTTTTGAAAATAGAAATTGGTATATTCTCCTCCTCCTCCTCCTCATTCACCTCAAAGTATAGAAAGAACTTTTACTCTTTAAGGATGTAAGGTTGTCATCCTCTTTCTTTCCTCTCTATCATACTCCTCTCTCATAGTAATCGGAAAACTTATACACACACACACACACACACACACACACACACACACACACACACACACACACACACACACACACACACACCACACACACACACATGCACATACACACACACACACACATACACACACACACACACCACACACCACACACACAGGTATAATATATATAGGTATATATATATATATAATAGGTATATATATATATATATATATATTATATATATATATATATATATACTATATATATATATATATATATATATATATAATATATATATTATATATGTATATATATAATATTATATATATAAGATTGGAGGTCAGTCTACCAAATCGCAGCGATAAAGAGGGTTCAATTTTGACCTTGCCTCCTCTCTTTGTAAGGGATGGACACACTGATCCTGTATAGACGTAATGACCTTAGTGCCCTAACTCTCAACATTTTTCCTTCAATATATAAATAATACAACTCTGTGCTGCGACAAAAGCCGCCTCTATCCCGTTGCAGAACACAGGCTAACGTCCACTTATTTGACGGGCCGCCCCCCTCCCTGCCGCGCCATTACCGGGAGCCACTCATTACTGCCCCCCACCAGTGACACCACGGCGATTACCACTACCCCAAAAAAACACACACGCACACGCACACGCACACATAACACAAACAAACCACCACACAAAACATGAACACACACAAATTCACATACCTGCAATAAACAAGGGGAGAGCACAATTTTTTAAAGACAAATCATCCAAACATATGATTGCACAACCCAAAGTTCACACACACACACATAAACACACACACACACACACACACACACACACACACACACACACAACACACACACACCCCACACACACACCCAAATTTGTGTTAGTGTTTACAATAGCGTAAACTATACATAAGGATACGCATATCCATATGCATGAATGCAAAATTGTACACAAACTTTTTATGCAATGTAGACACGCACACGCAAAACGCACACGCACACGCACACGCACACGCACACATACACACAACACACACACACACACACACACACACACACACACACACACAAAACACACACAACACACACACACACACACAAAACACACACACACACACGCACACACAAAACACACACACACACACACACACAAAGGTCGACATGGCTGCTGTAACATTAACGATTCCAAACGCATTCGAACATTACATTGCCTCAAAACCTAATATCCGCCGTGCAAATAGTGGCTAAAGCCTGATTCTTGTTAATTTTTATTGCGGCGTTTAAAAGCAAGTGTATGGGTATTGTACAAAAAACAATCGGCCCGCTGGATGATAACCAGGGGGTTGCCACGCTAGGCTCTCCACGCCACTTTCCACCACGCCACGCTGTCAGCCCAAGCCATGTATGTTATACTGCCCTCCTCCTCTACGAATAGATCCACTTACTATCTGTGACACAACATCCCACCGCTACTATTACGCCACGCTACATCACGCTACACCACACCAGTCCCAAAGGTTGCCGCGCCAACCTCCACTACACCACACTTATGCAATACATCAAGTCATGTCAAGGCAATAATCGTCAAAGCATTTCTCGCTACGTCAACTCACTCCGTCAACAAAGTCATATCACGCCATGTTATCCCCCTCAAGCCATGCCAAGGACATCACGTCCCTCCCACTCAAAGCCTGCCCAAAGGCCATCACGTCATTCCAGTCCAAGCCCCTGCCAAGGCACATCACGTCATCCCCCGTTTGCCATGCCAAGGCACATATGTCATCCACGCCAACCATGCCAAGCCACGTTACACCGAACCAAGTCACTGCAGGCCAACTTACGTCAAAGTAAGCCGTATCATAGTAGGCCTAGTCATCCCCACCAAACCATCACATCAAGCCCAAACCAAGCCCTGTTATACAACAGTAATATCAGGCCACAGGTAACACAAATTCCCTTATACCAGAGTAAAGGGCACGACACATCATACCCAATATAACAGCAAGCCTCACCCTTGATAGGGTACGCCGTAGGTCCAATGAAAAGTGAAATTAGATTATTTTTGAATTTGGCAGGGGGTTTTCTTTTGTAAAATTGAATTTTAAGGGTGTTTATCCGCTTCAACTTTTTGGTTTGAGCCTTCTTGCTATGCAAAAGGGCTTTATATTTATGCCAAAACATAGCTTAG